>JAUKPP010243136.1:0-13498 GCA_032273245.1 Phyllaplysia taylori | reverse complement strand
AGCTTAAGCCTGATTGAGTGCTTAAGTAAAAAACAAAACAAGAAGAGGCTAAAACAGCTGAGGCTGGCGCCTCTATACATAACCCACTCCTTACTACTACTACTTTTTAGTTGGAACATTTGATGTGAAATGTTGAACATAAACAGTTGTAGGATAATGATAAATACGGTAGGAATTTGTCCATTTATTATTATTGGATTGTTTTTGTTCTTCTGTAAGATTTGAGTGATTGTTGTTCATCTTGTAAGTTTTCATATTTGAAAATGGTTATAGATTTCTTTGTGGGAATTCACGCTGATCAAGGCAGTTAAAGTCGTTCACTGTTTCCTGTTTCACAAAGTATAAACTTGTAACTTTCAAGAAAGAAGTTTTTACTTCCTCCGTCTCGGGCTAGGGGGATGGCCTTTTAGTCTCTGAATAGTTGGGACCATTTTCAACCCATCTTCTTATTGTTGTGCCTTTGTGACATACATGCATCCCAGCCTAATGTGCAACCAGGGAATCTGTAGCTCAATGGTAAAGCATTCACATTAGAATGCAGAGATCATAGGCTAAAACCCTGGGAGATTCACCAGTATTTTTTGGCTGTTTTCATTCCTCCGAGTACTCTGATCCCCTTCTGATGGGAGATGAATGTTGAAGCATAGGTACTGCCTTTTAAATGTCCTTATTATAGTGTCGCGAGGAGTGTAGAACCAAAATCAGCCAACCGACCGCCACATGCATTGTTATAGTCTGTAGTAATTTCAGTTGCCTTTCTTCTTGGGTCTTGACTTTCTTTTCTTTTTGGGTGTCACAAAGACAAGTGAAGGTTGGAAGATACCACACGATATTTATAATAGTCTGACCTGCTTCTGCGATGCAATGGTTAGGCCCTTTGCCTATTACTTCGAGGACAGGAGTTTGATCCCTATGTTGTCCATCCGCTGAAATATTGTGTGGGTTGGCCCTGAGTACAAGGTAAAAGTGGCCTGTCTCTAAAATTACTTAACATTGGTACAAGTACAAGGGGCATAAAATGAAAAAAGCAGCAGACCAGGGTTGGACGCCCTCACTCTGCGGTTTTTCAATTGAGTATCTATCTCAGTCCTGTCAGCCAGGGTCAATGTATGTAGTTTCCTTCATAAAAATGACCTTAGAGATTGCAAGTGGTGTAAAAACAAAATCAACAACAAGCAAATCGTCGGTCATCTCACGAAGTGTGGCATCTGCAAAACTAGTGTTTTACAGGAGAGAGGTTTAAAGTTTTGGGCACTTTTCTTTTTCATCTCATATCATATGACAACACTTGGATATCTTATAACTAAAAAACTAGTAATAGTAGAGATAGCACTTTTTTGCCTTGAGAGAAGATAGATCTCGTCAAGCTGATCGACATGACATACATAACTCAAAATGCAGATACGACACTTGGTGAGATGACCGATGAAATGATACTGTGCTTCATCTTAATCTTAAGGAATTCTTGCGTGACCAATCATATAACAAGGCTGTCCTAGAAGACCAAAATATCATTCATAGACAGGGGCAGTAGGTATGAGACTGAGCATGATGAGGCATAATTAATGAAGGTAGAAGTAGAATCTAGGCCATTCAGGACTATTTCTCTGTGTTTGTTGAGGCTTCGCCGCCAATACACCAGGTACTGAGTAATGTGCCTACATCACTGCAAAGTCAAATACACCTGTTGAATGTGATTTACCAGTTTTTTCCTTGCATGTCCGAGGGATTCTCACAGATGTAATATATTGTACAAGTATTTCTTTCTTTCAGAACATGTCCAGTAAAAAGTTTACACTCACCAAAAGGCTGCAAGGAACAGAGAAAAATGTTTGGTAAGTGTTACGAAATATTTAGACTTTTTTCTTTTTTGTTATTTTGATTTTCTAAACACTGAAAGTACATGTCATTGTATGTTCAAAATGGGACCTGCAAGCTTCTTCCAGCATATGTTTATAGATATATCAATGTTCATAGTCTATTTGCCTTGCATGCAGGAAGTGTTTCCAAATCCAAGGTTGGGAGACTTATTCTTATCAAGTATCTCCCATGACTGGAATGTGATATTCCTGTCAGCTCAGGTTGGCCGTAACAGGCTGGGTTCAGATGGAGGAAGTCGTGTGGCATTCATGGACTCATCATTGTCTTTATTATAGCCATTGCATGACGATTGGTGTTACATTGTCAGGACTGAGCCGATGGAGGGATGGGGTGTGAGAGGAAGGAGAGTCTATTTACTTGCTTATGCATTCTGATTTCTGACTTATCATGTAGAGGTCCATATTGTCAGTGCAGCGCAATACGCTTTTACCCTCACTCGACCTTGTGTGTGCGTCATGTCAATTGACTGGGCTTTCCCAGCAATGATGCGTTTTGTTCTAAATTTAATTGTTAGGCCTATAAGATGATAGGTTTGAGGCAAGACTGTAGTGTAGTTTGTCTTGTCTCTTCTCAGACAGTAAAAGTGTGAAGTGACAATTCCCTACAGTATCAGAAAGCAAATCGAAGATCTCGATAGCATCTGAAGAAAACGTGAAACTCATTTATGGCTCCCTTAAATGTCATAAAGGTCACGTCCCCTTTTTATCTTAACTACTACTGGAGTGACTTGTGACATAACAACACCTTTTATATAATGAGCCCATTAGGCTGGTCTCAACAATCTCGTTACATTTTACTTTCAGTGGAGTAGGGCCAAAATAATTATGAATTTAATTTTGTACCATATCAGTCTGCGTATGTGTCTGTATGGCTTGTCTGTTTCCTCAGGGTGGACATCTCTAAGCTGGCAGTCGAGAACCAGGCACTCAACTTGGGCCAGGGCTTCCCAGATTTTATGGCGCCAACTGCCATTGTCAATTGTCTGAAAGAAGTGGTGAACAGCTCTGACAAAATGATGCATCAGTATGCCCGCAGTTTTGTGAGTTATAATTTGTTAATGAAAAAATAGTGATGTATAATAATGAATATTAGGAGCCAATTGCGTTGCTAAGACCCAATTGCGTGTCATGTTGCCAATTTTGTGGCAAATTTGTATGTATGAAGAGGCTAAAAAGAGCAGCATGGTGCACCATTGCTGCTTTCATGTCGTTTTTGAGGGAAACATTTCCCTGACAATTCCGTGTCACTTTGAGATTGCTTCAGATACATGGCCTCGCTCATTTAAGATCTAAAGCTGAAATCATATAAAACCTGGACAGTCTCAAAACAGAGGACGACTGAGCGTCCAAATGAAAAGACAAGGGTATAATACAGGAGATGCTAAACTAAAGAGGAGTTAGTCAAGCTTGCCTGTACCTTATATCTGACTGATATGTTCTGTTTTAGTCAGGGTCATAGTCCTTCTTACTTTAGAAACAGTCATAAAAGAAAAATCAGAAGTTCATGAAAATTTTGCTGTTGAAGTCAAGCATCTTTGGTGTATAAAAATGTGTTTGTATTATGTCTTGTCAACCACAGGGTCTACCACGACTGGTGAAAGCGCTGGCCAAGTTGTATGAACCGCAGCTCGGTCGCCCCGTGGACCCAATGAAAGAGGTGCTTGTCACAGTCGGTGCATACGGGTCTCTGTACTGTATCATACAAGGACTGATCAACCCTGGCGATGAGGTAAGTCAGCCATGGTGGAAATTAGTGAGCCTGTTAAGGAGTGTGATGATGGTTGGTTGGTCAACTGGTATTGCACCCCGCTCTGTTTTAATGTCCACACCCAGCTCTGTTTTAGCGTCCATCTCTGAGAGTTCAGTTAGACTCTATAAAAACTATTAAAAAATCCAGAAAAAATTCACGAAAATAACCATGCGAAATTTTTCCTTCTTCTGTCTGTCCTTGCTATGAAAATAACTTGTTACTAGTAACTGAAAAATTTACGAAAATTAAAACCTCGCAAAACTGATATGTCTGAATTTTCAAAAACAAAGTCCACGAGAAAAAGAACATTTTTAGAATACTCAAACCCAGGCACACCATAGAGTCTTCATCTCTCCTGGTGCTACAAGGGGTGTAAAAACCAAAAGCCAACATAAGGAGTATGTATATCCATACTTTGTCTTTTTGTTGATAAAAAGGAAAAGAAATTCCCAAATTGAATTGTTTCATCTGTTTCCTTCTTTTCAGGCGATCATCATTGAGCCATTCTTTGACTGTTACCAGCCAATGGTGACGGGCGCTGGGGGTGTTCCAGTCTTTGTACCCCTGAGACCAGTGAGTTTTTACACAAGATATTTACTTTTCTCTTGCCGCAACATATTGAGTTTTCTGTTGTTTCAGATTTCTAACCGTAGCTCTAGAGCTCTGGCTGTATCATCATAGCTTAGCTACATTGCGACATCATGTAATGTAGTCAGTCCTTTTATGCTCAAACAAATGTAAGGCGAGCTTACAAAATGAGTTACTTCTTGGATTTTGGTAATATAGAGCTGTATACTTAAAAATATTGGGCTTTTTCAGCCCTAGAGGTTGGGGAAAAGAATAACCGGTATGTTGAAATGATTTCCAGACTTGAATAAGGAGGGTCAGAAAAATGTGGTATGGAGAAAATTGAGATAAAATTTCTTATTCTAAAGTGAACTGAACTCTTTTGCGACTAGTCAAAGATCACAACTTCTGGATTTTACATTTTTTGAAGCTATGATAAAAAGGGTGAGGAAAAAATTACAATATTTGAGGATCCATCATTTCTACTACGACATAGAATTTCCCGGACTAACTCTATTAGTAGTTTGCAAGAAGTAACTCATTTTGTTGGCTTGCTTCAAATTGGCCCATGAAGTGGGATCATCTTATATTCGAACATTCTATTATTTCACAAATGGACTCCAATAGATTCTATTTTTCCGCAGAGCAAGGAGGGCTCAGTAACATCCAGTGCAGATTGGAAGTTGGACCCGGAGGAACTGGCCAGCAAGTTCAATGAGCGAACGAAACTCATCATCGTGAACACTCCAAACAACCCACTTGGGAAGGTGAGCATGCATAGACAGACTTCTGTTGTTTGTCTTGGGCAATAAGGACCATCTAGACGTACTCAGACATAATTTAGCAATAGTTTTGAAATAAGAATTGCGGTCAAACCTGTCGCAAACAACCAGCCAATATCGAGAAAAAAAGTGGTTGTTTTAGACAGGTGGTCGTCTTGGAGAGGGATAATGTATTGAAGAAATGTAATTTGGGAGTCGATGAAAAGTGGTGAATTATGCATATGGTCATCTTATACAGATGGTCGTTTGAGCAGGTTCAACTGTGGTTTGTATGTGCCCAAATTCTTCTAAGATTGTTTGATGTTGCTCATACAGAATTGGAATTAAAAGCACACTTGACATATAATCATGTTAGAATATTTGCATCATAAATCTAAAATATAAGGAAAAGCTCAATGAAAGTTTAAGCTATAACTCAACAAACAAAAAAGCTATTTCATGGCTTTAGAACCATTTCCTCAATCACATGACCGTACTCTATAACCATGTTGCTTTAAAAAAAAATATTTATTTCATATGAAAGACTGAAAGACCAGCGCTGTGGTGTAATGGTTAGCCTCTTCGCCTATCATGCGGAAGACCTGAATTTGATCTCCAGTAGCCCACGATCTGGGTTTTTTCTGGTGGGATTTTTTCCCTCTCAGTCCTGGTTGGCCCTGACAGGCAGGGTCGAAGTAGCATGTCTCTTAAATGACCGTACAGTGTTGCAGGGGACGTAAAACTGGTCACCAAACCAAAGACTGAAAGTTCTTGCTTTTCCATGTTTTGCTGGAAAGAGTATTCCATAATTTAAGAGCTGCATTTGAAAGTTAGCTTTCCTGAAAACAAGTCTCGTAGGCTCCTGGCTGGTCTGCTTATTTTCAACCCTGAGATTGCGAGCTATAGCTTTGGCTGAGACCTGTTCAGGGATTGGGATTCTGCTTTTTATTTTTTTATTTTTTTTCCGCGTTTGTGTTTGTATTTTTGGGGTCAGTCAGGTCAACCTGCAGCATTCCCATCCTGGGCAGCAAGCCTTTGCAGTAAATCTTATGACAACAGACTAGACAGACATTGTCTGCATTTTTGGGAAAAGAAAGAAAGAAAAGTCATCTTTATTTATCCCCGTGGAGATATTCATTTTGCAATGGTTTACAAACACAATCATATTCATTCAAGCGATAATACATACATGTAATGATAAATATGGACACAGGTAATGCAATTCATACAAACTATGCATATATACACACACTTTAAAAAAAATAGAGACAGTCCCCATCTCCTCTGCCTGTTGTTATGGCCCTGGAAAAAGCATTTTATATGTTGGGGCCTGCTCAGCCCTGGTTGGCCCAGATAGGCAAGTTCAAAGCATCCCACCTCTAATGTGACCTTACAGTGTTATAAAGGGTGTAATTCAAAACCAAAGCACCGGTGCCTGTGGTGTAATGGTAGGGCTCTTCGCCTATCACACGGTAGACCCGATCCAGTGTTTGTGGTGTAATGGTAAGGCTCTTCGCCTATCACACGGTAGACCCGAGTTCAATCCCACATGCAGACGGTCTACGTTTTCTTGCTGTAGTTCCTCCCTCTCAGGCTTGGTTGGCCGTGACAGGCAGGGTTGAAGTAGCTTGTCTCTTAAATAACATTACAGTGTTGCAAGATACATAAATCTGATAACCAAACCAAATGCAAAGCAAACAGGTCAGCAAGCTAAAGAAAATCTTCTTGTTTGTGTACAGGTGTTCAGCAGGGAGGAGCTGACAATGATTGCTGACCTGTGTAAGAAACATGATGTTGTCTGCATCGCTGACGAAGTCTACGAGTGGATGGTCTATGAGGGCAGCAAACACATTAAGATGGGTGAGTCTATGGTTGATTGGTTTTTTGGTTTTGGTTTAATGCCCCATGCAATACTGTAAGGTCAGTTACAAGGTGGGACCTCTGAATTTTACATCCATCTCCTAAAGGACGGGTCAGTGGTTGAGATGAGTTAAGGATATTGTCTCTCCCAACTGTCCTGTTTGTTACATGTACAGGGTGACTAAAAATAAACTTTGCAACTTCTTTTTTTTATATTTTCCTGCACACAATGTTTGAATTCAAAAGGAATTTGACTGATGTCTAGTAGTACAAATATGGCAATGGATGTAATGTAATAGCAAGGAAAATTATGGAGATGAATGATCACATATTTCATGGTATATATAAAAGATCAAGGCCTTATGTAGAGAACAGGACAGTATAAAACAAGTCACTATGCTATACACATGTTGACATAATCGATGTCATGTGACTAAGCAAGAAGTAATCATACGTTTTTTCCTCAAGATGAGGTAAAGAACGATCATTAAGTTGTGCAGCACAAATTATATTTCAAGACGAAGATTACATTAATGTTGTATTGTTGTTCTGAATGTAATTCAAAATTGTCATTCGTTCATGTCAGATGGGTGCTCTGGTTTGGTCTTCTCTGTCTCTTCCTTGTTAAGTGTTAATTTTCTCTTTATTTCTTTCCTTGCAGTGAAATGAGAAACTTACAGAGCAACTGGGGGCTTGTTTGTTTGTTTGGTTAGGGTTTTTGGTCTCCATGGACTCTATAAGGTCATTTCTGCGAGCAGAACCGTTTCATTTGGGGGCATCATTGGCTGAGCTTAAGGGGGCCGCCTACAGATGAGGTCCCAGGTTCAAATCCGGGAAGGTTCACCGGGATTTTCCTGGAGTTTTCATGGCTCTGACCCCCGTCCTATTGGAGATGGATGTAAAATTTGGAGGTCCCACCTCATAAATGACCTTACAGTTTTGCATGGGGCGTTAAACCAAAAACAAATAATTGACAAACGAATAGGATTATCATTGTCTGACATAGATCTAAGCGTTACAGGAAATATGTTGATCCTGGGTGATGTTTTCTTTGTTGCAGCCAGTTTGCCAGGTATGTGGGACAGGACAGTGACCATCGGCAGTGCAGGCAAGACATTCAGTGTGACTGGTTGGAAGACAGGCTGGTGCGTTGGGCCGGCCCATTTGGTGCACTGTGCCATGATCGTACATCAGAACTGTACATACAACTGCCCCACACCCATACAGGTAGGCTTACATATTGAAGAACTGTACATACATCTGCCCTACACCCATACAGGTAGGTTTACATATTGAAGACATTATATCCCCTTGCAGGTTGGGGATGTTTTACTATTGTTCGTAGCAGGTCTGATGCCCAGGTGTGGGAGGTGGATGTCTTCCAATGGGAAATGTTACACATCCTCATCACACCTTGAGACAAATGTGTAACATTTTGTTTTTAGTGTCTTTTCCCCACCTTCTCCCTTCTTTCCTTCCTTGCTGGAAGGCCTTTTTTGTTTTCTGTTGGCACTTCACGTAAAAATTATGGGCGGCAATGCACGGCCGTGTGCTATGGAGGGACCACGCCTGGCCTGAACATTTTTTCATCATCTTTGCTCCGGTTTTCACGACCCCAGGAAGGGGTTTGAATACATAGTTCAACAACAGATCCCAAATAGTGTCACAAGAGTGAGGATATCGCAAAAGTACTAGAACAGATTGTTTACATCTGATTGAAAACCAGAATTTCATATCTACAATTAGCCTACGGTATCGACAATTAGCTTACGGTAGGCTCTACAATGTACAAGTGCAAGACTAGTCAGCCAAACCAAGCATAGCACTTTTTTGTGCTGCAGGTAGATCTATGTTTGCTCATGTCCTAGTTATGCTAACTTTCCTGTTCCGCCTCTTTTCTCGCAGGGGTTTTGCGGGGCAACCCTGTCAACAAAATGCAAACCTAAAGTGGCCAATTTGTTTTTGGTCTTCTGCCCTGTGCAACACTGAGGTCACAAGGCAAGACTCAATTTTTTAATGTCCCATTTCGAAAGGACAGCGACACAGTGATGCCGGGTTGGCTTTGGCCACCCCCAAAATGAGCCTTATTTCTTCATGAAAAATAATTGTGTGATTAAATTCCATCCTATCTTGTACTTTGCCATGCTCCCCCTGATGTACGGACAAAAGATGCATTATACCTTCCAAAAATAAAGGGTGTTTTTCAACAATGTTCAAAAGTGGACCAAAGTCACCCTGCTTTACTGTACAGCATCAAAGCTCTTTACTGTTGTATTCCCATTTCACACAAGCTTTTCTTTTCTTGACACAGGAAGCTGTAGCGCGAGGTTTGGAGTTGGAAATGTCACTGGTTGGCTCCCCTGACAGTTACCTGACGTCACTAGCGGAGGAGTTGCGGCCAAAGCGAGACTTTCTGGCTAAGCAGTTGCAGGCGTCAGGGATGAAACCAGTGGTGCCAGATGGAGGATATTTCATGTTGGCAGATTACACAAACATGAGTGAGTTTTAGATTGACGTTAGTTGTTTATAGAGGCACCAGCTGCTTTGGCTCTTTTAGCCTATGAATGAGTGGTTGATTGTAGGGCAATATGTAGTGGGGTTGTTTTTTTTAACTCGCTGCTGTGTTATGAGAAGCCCCTCACCAATGTTTGTGGTATTATAATGGTTAGACCTTTCACATATCACGCTGAAGATGGAAGTTCGATCCCACATGTGTATGAGCTTCTGTGTCTTCACGCTGGGATCTGTCCCTCTCAACAGGGTGGAAGTTGCCTATCGCCTTAATGACCTTACAGTGTTGCAGGTAGAGCTGAAGGTAGTCTGGGGTATTGGGCATTAAGTATCACACACTAGTGTCTCCTTGCTGATTTTCATTCAGTAGTAATTTTTATTTCAGGTTTAGGCCCATGAACTTGCCTTCAGCCATGCGTAGAAACCTCACCAACAACCAACACAGCTATTCTTGCTATTTCACATTGGAAATAGAAGTTGACTAGAGACAGTGTTTGCTCACCAATTAATATCTCATAAGATTTAACCGAAAGCAGAATCAATGATGGGCAAAGCCAGGTGCACTAAAGTGCTTAAATGCTAGGTTTTGTTTTATTACTTGGCATGATCTGTTGTTGTAATATTTTTTATGTTTTATAAACCTTTCAGAAGCTGACGTACCAGCAAGTGAAGAAGCCAAAGACTTCAGATTTGTCAAGTGGTTGACCGTTAACAAGGTGTGTGTGTGTGTTTGTTCTGCATTGGTCTTGAAATTTGTAGAACTAGATCAGTACTGCATGCAGATATCAATACTGTTATGTCCGAACATCAAGAGCTCTATGTGTCCCGTGTCCACATACTATGAGGTTGTTCTGTTGATCATCGCTAATGTTACCACCTCCAACTACCGGTTATTGTTCATGTTGTTGATCAGGGACTTATATGAGTTTTTCACCCTTCAAGTAGTCTTTACGACCTACAGAGTTATGGCAGCCTAGCTCCGTACCCCGGGGATGGAGAGCCTTAAAATTGGCCCCTTGTTACTGCGAGAGTGCAATGCAGTCTCAAGACCTCTCTGGACCAGATGACTGCTAAGTGCAATGCAGTCATTGAGTAATTTACTGCCACTATCGATACAACATTTGGACATGATGGTTGCAGCCATTGACTCCGAGACAGAACCATGTATATGTCACATCATTTTACTGTTGCCCTGGTGCAGTAAATTCAGTGAAATAATTCACAGAGTTTGCCACAGCTGGCTTAACTACCGGATGTAGCCTACAAAGTGGAAGAAGGGATATATAACTCTTAAACCCACACAATATTTAACTACTAATTCCATGTAAATCTATTGCACTCACCAAGGCTGCAAATAGTTTGAAAACTTGAAAACAATCTGAGTGGGAGGCAGGATTTTTTTTTCTTTTTTGGTATCTAGTCAATCAGAGATAGTAGGCAGAAGATGACACTGGTCTTGTTCTGTTTGTTGTCATTGTCAGTAAAAGAGCAGATCAACTTGCTAGGTGTATTGCTCTTGGTGGCCTTATATAATCTTTGATGGGTCTACATTTACAGCATTTGAGAGGGCATCTGGGACCATGCAGTAGAGACTTACTGTTTTTTTCCCTCATGTCTTTCGGGCCTGGGAGAATGGCCTTTCAGTCCCAAAAGAGCAGGGACCGTTTTTAGCCTACCATGCCATAGAGTGCCCACTTGCAAATGTCTGACTTTAGGACTGGGTCAAGTACAATACATGACATCACATTTTAATGTTGCTCAGATACTAACTTGTGGCAAACAGTTCACAAAGTTTGTTACAACACGCTGGGCCATTATGGGTAAACTGGTGTTTGCATGATCTGGTTTGGAGAAAGTGTAAATACAAAGTACTGGGCATGTTGATATTTGTGTGATCTGGTTTGTAGAAACCTTGTAATATTTATACTGTCATCAGACAATTGCCAAGTACAACCATCCACCTTTGGGGATAGATTGCTTCCTGTACTTTTCATGACAAGTCATAGCATGTTGCAGTATGTTCTCTTATAAAAGAGGCAAAACATTAAATATAATAACAAAATCACTTTGAATAAGTTGTATGCTAGTTGCTAGATTTTGTTTTGTTTTATACATTGGAACTCGCGTGTAACGAGCATGGGTGTATCGAGGCGTCACTTATATGAAGAGGAAATGAAAATTCCCATCCTTCTTTGTCTTTGTTTAAGCACCTCGGGTGTAATTGGTTAGGAATAAAACGGGGATATTTGGCTGGTCCCAACAAGCTTGCTCTTTCCGAGTTGTTGCTATATCGGCTAAAACAGCCAAAGAAGTTGATGCCTCTATAAATAAAAACTAAATTTCCGAGTTTCATTGTGACTGTCTTAAGAAACTGACACGAGACTGACATTTTGTCCACAGAAACTGACTGTTATCCCCCCTTCTGCCTTCTATTGTAATGAACACCGGCATTTGGCAGAAAACTTTATTAGATTTTGCTTCATAAAGGTGAGTGGTGACAGTAGTCCAACATTCCGTCATGGGATTAGGCTAAAACAGCAAAAGAAGCTGGAGAATAAGTAAGTTTTGATTACATCCTAGGACATGTCCACTTATTGGTAGATTCCATTCATGTTTGACTTTGGCAATGTGTCGTTCGTTCATTGCATCGCACTTGGGCCACCGTGGCCGCATCTCACTGTGATGAGCCATCCTGTGGGGGAGTTGTGTCATCGTACACCGGCCTCTGTTGTGTGATGGTTAGGCTCTTCGCCTAGCACGCAGAAGACCTGAGTTCCATTCCCTTGTGGGGGGATGAATGTTGCATGTAATAATATTATGTTACAATGAACGTCTGTGTCTTCCTGCTGGGATTCGTCTTTCTCAGTCCAGAATGGCTCTGACAGGCAGGGTAGAAGAAGTGGGTCTTGTACCTTGCAGTGTTTCAAGGGACGAGAAACTCTCGAAAGCAAACCAAAACTATGTCATATTACAGAAATTTGTGAAAAGTGTAACTCAACAGTCCTTGTTACGGTATAGATATCCAAGGGTGTGAAGAGAAAAAGGAAAGAAGAACTTAAAAATCCCAGTTGTAACAAGATCCTTGCATATCAGGGCTAGCCTTCAATAATCGGTTTCAGCTGTAGTTTATTATGGGAATAAATAATTAGTTTTGACAGTAGTTTATTATGGAAATAATTAAATGGTTTCAACTGTAGTTTATTTTGGGAACAATTAAGTATTTTGGACTGTAGTTTATTACAGGAATAATTCAGAGGTTTCAACTGTAGTTTTATTATGGGAATAATTCAGTGGTTTATTATGGGAATAATAAAGACTAAAGAGTAGATTGAGTGGAACTTGATACATTATTATTTACTTTGCATACATTTTTCATCCGCAGGAGGACGCAACATTGGAGAAGGCATGCCAAATTCTTCAGGAATGGGAAAACTAATAGCCAAATGTGATTGCGCAAAGATGACAGTGTATTTTCTCCTTCTTAAGGTAGCAATACTTGATATTTAGACAAAGAGAGTTGATGCTTATGTACACATGCAACTGCTCGATAGCCCTATGTTATAATTCTGTCTTATTCATAGTTTGTTTATAACAATTTTACCTAATTTGACTGAGTTTTGCATCTTAATTTGTATGAATTTTGCAGCGACTCAATTATCCCTGTGCGGAGAACTTTTCAGAGGACTAGAGTTCAGCTAGATAAGTGTGTATGAAGTGATAATAAGGCAATTGAATCGTTGTACCAAATGCAATATTTCATAAGAAATATATAAATGTCCAAAAGTAGAGAACAATATATTGGGTTGGTTTTTTTCATTAATAAGAAATAATGTAACAAATTTTATCACCTTGTTTTTTTCCCTTGATCTGCTGAACTAAAATGACCCCATTTTGCTGACATATCTGATTTCTGTTTGATATCCACTTACCCATACTCTCCCTTGTTGCATTAGTGGTTAGGCTGCCGGACTCGAGATCGGAAGGTTGCGGGTTCGAGTCCAAACTCGGGCTCGACGTTCTTTGTTTCCTTGAGAAAGGCACTTTACACAAATTTTCCTCACTTCACCCAGGTGTAAATGAGTGCCCGGCTAAAGACAGCGAAGGATCTTGTCAGTTTGTTAGTGTTTGAGCGCTTGTAAAATGGCAGCTTGCACTGTATGCTTCCCAGG
>JAUKPP010243125.1:0-12500 GCA_032273245.1 Phyllaplysia taylori | reverse complement strand
TCTAGGCGGAAGAAAGACGTTCATATTTTGCAATATGGATAGCAGGATATAATCGAAGCTAAGGGGTTTTCTGAGTAAACGTCTCATCCGAACTTCCTCGTTCTCCCCCTCCTCCCCCTTTCCTCTCCCTCCCCTCCCTCCTCCCCTTCCCCTTCCTCCTGTCCCCTCTATTTCCCCCTCCCCTCCCTCCACCCCTCCCTCACTCTCAACTTCTCCCTTTCCACAACACGCAATCTCTTTTCTAACACAAATCCACAGCTAAGAGACCACAGATAGAAAATACCCTGCGTCTTTTAGTATGAAATAATTTTTTTTTAAAAATCATATGACATCGGTGCAACATTGTTGTCGGTGGCTTCTCCGAGTCTCTGCACGGTGTGATGACGTATGTTTGCCAAAGTGTGCCCTATTCAGGCAATGAAATCAGAAGTCTATGTGTTCTGATCATGGTGAATAGATAACGCAGTGAAAGAGAAACGGAGTCCAATAGACAACGAGGGAGAATGAGAAGAGAGACAGGGAGAGAGAGAGACAGAGAGAGAGAGACAGAAAGAGGTAGAGAGAGAAAGAAAGAAAAATATAGTGACATGAAAAGGATGTCGCACGAGCGAGCAAGAGGAAAAGAGAAAAACTTTCTAAGTGTCTGTGTGAGGAAGCCATGTATACATACCAGATAACAGACGGATGGACGAGGATGGAGAGAAACAAGCGTGTGATGAGAAAAGACAGCATTATATTCATCCATAATGTTTTCTGTCACTTTGTTGTAAAATTGTTTGTCTTGTATTCCGGTGAGCCATGGGCAGAACTCAGTGGTGGAATTCTCTGGGCCAGTGCGCTTCTTTTCTTTTTACTTTTTAGGGAACATTTATTTTAAAGGCCAATTAATTAGGGTATTTTTTTCAAAAACCTTTTTCTACGCTCAAAAGTGTCTGATGAACATTGAAGGACTTTTACCATTTAGAAAACACTTATTTTAAAATCCAAATTATGGCCTTTTAAGAAAAAATCGTCCTCTACGTTCAAGGGTGTCTGATGAACAATGTACTGAAACTATTGCTTATGTCTACATGATTGAAGAGTTATGGAATTGTCTACACCTAAAGAGGACTAAAATTAGAAACAAAAAAGCTGCCAGTCAAAAAACTAAATCTTTTCATTTTGAACAGCGAAAAAGTGAGAGGGAGAAATATTCCCAAAGTCTCCTTGTCCTAAACCCAGACAGTTCCAGCCTTGAGTTCTGACCTTGACGTAGCCGGGCTCCTAGCTGGCCCTGTGATGACCTCGACCTTCTGCTCACGTGACGTGGTGCCCACCTCAGCTATGGGTGACCTCTGTGACGTCAGAAGTGTCCTGCTCCTGTCTGCCAATGGGGTGATAACCATGTTACCGCCTTCGATATCAGAGTGATGTTTTCCTAATGGTCACATCGAGAGTGGGGATCGTGTTGTTGTAAAGGTATACGAAGGCTTTCGTGATCTGGTTCGATTTGAGCCAATTGAAGATTTGCCATGTTGATGTGGAGCTAGATCTGATGTATCTGTTACATGTAGAATGAGTGAACGCACAACCCTGTACATACGTCCAGTGTTTGATCAGCTCGTGAAAGTTTCCCTTTTTCCTATTATAAATTAAGCTAATGAACGATAGAATGCTTGTGTGTACGTACAAGTGATAATATGATATTAGTGCTGTATTCACGAGTTCCTACAATTATTACTATAATTCATGTACACATAATAGTATAATAATGGATTATTATAACTTTGAAATTCCCCATTTAGCACGACATTCTGTTCTCTAACACATTTTAACTCCGCACATTTCTCATTGCAACACGATCCGTAAGAATACGACAATTGTATTAACGAAAACTCTAAATACTTATGTTCATAAGTCCTTCCATTTTCTGTCATGCATGACTCCCTCAAGTATTTTCTTTCTATCCTTCCCAACCGACCCCTACCTCCTCTCCTCTTACTCCTACTCCTCCTCCTTTGTACTTTTTCCAAATTTGGTAAATTTGACACGTCTGTCAGGCTATTTATTACGGCCCACCGCCACTCTTTGCAGAAACCCAGTTCTGTCTTGCCGTAGTAGATCTATAGCACACATCAACCCATGTAAAATTAACGCATTTTGGTGGAGGTGAAGTGGGAACAGGATGTGGCTTTCAGATCTGGCAGATAAATAGTAGAGAAAGGATATTTCATTATCTCACCCTCCTATTTTTCTAACCCCCCCCCCCCCCCAAGACACACACACACACCCATACGCACACACATACATGTACGCACATACACCCACACATTCAAACACTCACAAACACACACATATACACAAACACACACGCAAATATACACATACAAACATGTACACACACCCCTCCCTCACCTACCCAATTCTCGTAACCTGTAAAGGTAGTTTTTACCACTTTACTTCCTTCTAATCAATATTTTACTTTAACCTCCCCCCTCCCCCCATCCCCACTCTCTCTCTCTCTCTCTCTCTCTCTCTCTCTACTCCGCCTCTTCGCCCCATCCCTATCTTTCTCTCTCTCTCTCTCTCTCTCTCCCTTTCTCTCTTCCATAGCAGCATCGTTAAGCTTCCCTTATGTACAATAATAATATTCTAGATACTACAATACAGCGTTGTTCATGATATAAAGAGGAAGTGCCTTCTGAGTCATCGTGAAATAAATGACTTTATCATCCACTCCTGTACCTATGACTCATAGAATGTCACATTTATTCAACCTGTATTTTCATGCTCTTGTTATGTATTGCTGTAATATTTATTATTTAATTATTATCACCTTTGCCCATATCGTTTGTGAAAAAAATGTGAATTCGGTTGCATCGATGATGATGCACTCTCCGAATTTGGATAAAGTTGTGATTTATGCCTATGCATGAGGAAAGCCGAACTCTTGAAGCTGCCAGCTCGGTTGTGAGCCAATCAGAGAGGTTGAGGTTTCTAGATATGTCTGTCTTTTACCCATCAGAGTGGTTGGGATGGATAGTTTGGTCTGTACGTTATGTATTAGAGTGGTTGAGATTCTAAGATGTGACTGTCTTGTGCGTTTGATGGTGATGATACGATAGCAGATTCATGTACATTACTACGTGTGTGCGCCGACACACTCTGTGAAACTGGCTGTGTGTTCTTTCACAAACTATTTATTTCATGGTTGGTAAAAGTGTTTTATTGCATCATGTAGAAGTGTTTTCATAAGTGATTGTAATTCAAATTAGGTTTATTGTCTCTTGTAGAATACATATCATATAACCAAAGATGCGTTACAGGAACAAAGAGGAAAGGTTCATAGAACCATAGGAATATTGGGAAAGGACAGAGTAGATGAGTGGAAGAGTAGAGGAGTTGCTGTACATTGTGAGAAGGTGGCGCTGGTAGAGCATAATAGGCCTGTGCATTAGATAACTCTATGTGTCCATTAGGCTCAGCAGATTAATACTGTAAGGATAAGTGGACCTAACAAAAACGCAAGTGATTACTTCGTATTGAATTCCCATCTTCCTATTTTTAGATTTGAAAATAGGGTGTTTTTTCATTTTGAAGATTCTCTAGCCCAAGAGTGCAAATATTTTAGGATGTCTATTTATAGTCGTATCTATCTGAGAAACCTTGCCCCTGGGAGTCCTCACACGTCGGCTGTTGCGACCGTTTTCGATTCTGTTCTCCAAACACCTTGAGATGGCTTCATAATAAAATCTGAGTTTCCAGACTGGAATGTTTCGAAGTAAGGCGTTGTCCGAGTCCAGTAGCGATTGTTCCAACCACGTGGTGGTCGAGAGCCCTTGACCTTTCCGTTTGTAGCCTGGTGCAAGGACTGGTTAATCATGTCAATGGCGGGAAGCTGGCAGTGTCCAGGGAGGCGCGGGAAGACAAGGGTGGACCAGACGAGTGTTTGAGGCCGTGATGGCCGGGTGGTTGAAGGCGGGCCCTGGCCACCGCAATAAGACGGATTGAGTGAGAGGGGAGGGGGGGGGGAGGGGGGAATACAGAGAGTGTGAGGGGAGGGAATGAGAGAGAAGTGGAGAAAGATTGAGAGAAGAGAGGGTGGGGAAGATAGAAAGAGAGGGGGGAGAGGAGGGAGAGAAATGAATTGTAGGGAACGGAAGGAGGAGAAAAGGACAGATAGTGATAAAGGTGGGAATGAGAGAAAGGAAGAGAGATTGGAAGGAGGCTGTATAGAAAAAGAAAAAGGAGGGATAAAAAATAAACCCTAGCCATTTCCTTTTAAATTAACATACGCAGTAAAACAGCTATCCATATATTTTCTACATGTATTACTATTCAATTAACACAGATTTAACAAATAAAACAAACAACCAACAACCGATTTCGAGGGTATAGACGGACAGAGAGAAAGAGAGCATTGACCTTCAAAAGAGAGGAGAGGCGAAGACACAAATTGAAGGAGAAAGCAGAAGTTATTTCTATGGTTCGCGCTTAGCGCCAAGGCTGACATAGGCAAGATGGTGACGGAAATAGGTATGGTCTGAAAGCTAACCAGTGTACAGTCGGGGGTGATGTCGTCATAAAGTTGAAAGCTTTTGGTGGAAAGAATGGTAATGGTTTATCAGTGCATCACTGTGCGTGTGTTTGTTTGTTTGCGTATTTGAAAGAGTGAGGAAGAGTGTGTGTGTGAGAGAGAGAAGGATATAATTCGAGAGAGAGAGAGAGAGAGAGAGACAGACAGAGAGAGAGAGATTTCGTCGATTTTAAGCAAGATAGGAAAGAAATTGGGCCACATTGGTGGAAACGAAATGGGGTTTATGGTAGGGCAAAGGATAAGATATAGATTGGCTCAGCTATAAATAAAGAAGAAGCGCGCACCAACGAATTACAGAAAAATGTCTCACCAAAACTTTGGGATCATTATAACTGATAGTGGAACTAGTTGGGGCAAGTAGGCAGAGAGAGGGAGAGATGGAGAGAGATAGAGAGAGTGGAAGATGAGAGAGGAGGCAGGGAAGGAGAACGAGAAATGAAAGCAGATATTAATGAAATAGGAATGAGGGTCCGGGCTGGGAAAATTTGATAAAACCCGATATAGAAGACGTTAAGGAGAATTCCCTCATTCCCTTCCCTTGGCTGTTTGAAAGAAAAGACCATCCTCATGGACGTGTGTGTGTGTCTGTGTGTGTGAGTGTGTGTCTGTGTGTGTGAGTGTGTGTGTGTGTGTGAGAGAGAGAGAGAGAGTGTGTGTGGTAGGATGGGATTTGGGGCTGGATACAGGAAATAGCGAGGGGCAAGATTGGTATAACTTTAGAAAGAGATCAAGGAAAGGAGGGGGGGGAGCTAGATAAAGTTGGAACATTGGGTTCAGTCAAAATGAACGAGAGAGAGAGAGAGAGAGAGATGAGCGGGGGAGAGGGGGACGAGGGGGATGGGGAGGGTAAGAAAGAGTGCAAAAGGGCAGCGAGTTGAAGGACACTCATGGTAGTTTGCCCAGAAATGTAACGGGGCGCAAATTTGTCACTTTCCTTGTGCGCTCTCAACCATTGTACCGTACTCGAGTGTCGCAGTGGTTTGTGTCAGCGTGAGGACAGGAAACAGTTGGGATTAGGACTTTTATTTATTGAACGCAAGATGCTGCAGGGGTTAAGCCTTGGGATTTTTTTTTGTGGTGTCCCTTCTTGAGAGGTGGGCGGTGTTCACTTTAGTGTGAGGGTGGGAGGGAAAGAGGGAGAGGGGAGGAATAAAAGTGAGAGCTTGGACTCGAGACAGGGAGAATTTATTTGGTTACACATGTCATGTATGAGAGAGGACAAGTCTATGCTCGTTTTGAGGAAACATTTCGTGCGGTATGCAGACTTACAGACTGAATTACAAGCAAGGCAGAAACTTCAGCTGATAAACTTAATTATATCGCCCACTGTGAGTATTTAAAATATCACATACAATTTCAACATGCTTGCCAAAACACAAGGTGAGGAACTTTTTGTACTAAAGACTGTACTATACATTTAAGTCTCACCAAGATCTAAAGTAGTGGTAGTAGTATTAAACCAGTACTACAAGAAGTAGCAAAGAGTAAGTCATTTATAGAGGCGCCAGCCATTGGCTGTTTTAGCCTCTTATTGGTTGTTACGTGCTCAGGAAAAGCCACATCAGGCAAGAGTGGATGAAAAGACATTTCCGCACATTTCAGTTTTCTCTCTAAATGTTAAACCACATCGGGCAGGACAGAAAAGCCTAGTTCATCCGTCTTCACAACTGTAGCCGTGGTCTTTGTGTCGATTCCCCGTTTTAGCAGCACAACTCGGAAAGCTAAAGAAGCTGTCTAATCGCGTGACAGAACCGGAAAGCGCAAGTCAGACTTCCGTTGAAGGACAAGACAGGAGGGTTTCTCAGACAGTACGTCTGCACAAAGAGTTACTTGTCCTAGATTTAAATATCTGGAGTATTCATATAAAATTAAATGGATATCAAGATATTCAGTTAATTAATCATTAAAAGGAGTTAGAGAAATCCAGGTTCTTTGGTAGTTATTTCTTTAATTCAAATTGTAGGCATCTAAATGCTATATTAATAATATTATTATCCAGGCCTTTGTAAATATGAAGGCAAGTTTGAACTTGTTAAATGAATTGTTGTCCTTGATGTCACACGTCACACGAACACACTGTCACATCAGCCAAGCATTCTTGTGAAAGCTAGATTCACATTTGGATAAAAAGTGGTTTATCTCCCTTGGAGTCCAATGAATTGAATAATGCTTGTAAGCCAGATATCCACATTTTAATTGAGATATTGGTCAGGCCTCTCAGACAGACTGGTGCTCAGGTCTTAAAGACAACAAGTCCTTGTCGCTTCATCGGCGACGTCAGCTACTTTTCCACTATCTTTTTCTGTCACTCCATGAACATGTTTTGTACTCAACTTTAAAAAGCCTGGTTACAGACATTTTGTAAAGAAAAGAAATTCAAGAGTGGATGGTAGACTAGAAATGATAAGCCAGAGGGATTGTGGAATACCAGCCGACTTGTTGTAAGAGATACAAACGCTAAGGATTTTTCTTCACTAGATATGGCGCTTTCTTAGATGCGATTAAGATTACTCTCTTCTTAAAGTCTTGCTAATTGGCTGCTTCTATTTTTATCTATTACACTTACCCTGTGTTGTGAGTGAGTTTTTTTTATATCTGACATTTCAAAAAACTATTTTATTCTTCCTTATCCTGTGCCAACAAGATTTTGCATTACACAGGTTACTATAAAGTCTTCCTGAGTTTCGCACAAGTAGGATTTGTGTTGAGATTCTCCCCAACTAGAGGAGGAAAAACAAGAAGATGGTGGCAATAAAAGCCGTCCAAGTTTGGCGCCGTGTGAGCCGGTCGTGCCCGGGTGCCGGTGGCGGTCGGGAAATTGAGTTTTTATCAGAAATGAATCAGAGCCAGGCTGGGCGGTTGTCAGGTCCGCGGCCTCCTGTCAATCACAGATTCCCTATGACCCAAGGCAATAGATTTATATTATTATTGTGGGAGACCACTGGCCAGTCCGAGCTGGCGGAAGTCACGTGGTGACGTCACTAACCTCAACACCCAGGCCTTGTGGAGCAGAATGAAGAGGTGATGCGTGGGATAGAGGAAAAGGGGGTGGAGGTTCACATTTAGATCGGAGAACCTTGAAATAGGTATGAAAGTGCATTTATCTACGATAGTTTTAATGATGTAATATAAGATAAGTTTTTACGTATGTTCCTTTCTTCAGTCAGTATTCGAAACTGAGACATTAATTTTTTCGCATTTACTTACATAATGACATGACTATAATTACAGGGTAATGGGTAAAATGAGTTATATCTTTGAACTTTGATAGCCTTTACTGGTTTTCTAAAACTTTTTGTTGCTCTCCCCGGCTTCCCGATGGGCTATGTACTTACCAATGACAATTAGACTTTGATATATTGATTTTTCTGATTGAATCTCTTTAGTGCCGACTGGATGGACTATTTATTGTGATAGATCGATTTGCTTCATTAATGTAATTATTATTCTATTTTATTTCATGCGTGATAAAGACCATGTGCAATAGCGAGAAGTGATCTGTTTTTAGTGCCAATTTTGTTGCTACTTACATCGTTTTATGCTGATTTGTTTACAGTGATCTTGACAGACTCAAGCTGAAGTGCAATACGTGTTACACATTTTCTCCTCACGAAAGGAAGAAATTTACTTGAATGTAAAATAATCGGCCCTGTTGCAAATTGTTTTCCTACGTCTGTGTGGATAATGCAGTTTTGGGAGACTAAAGCAGGGGGTTGCCCAGAAAAAGCTATAGTTCTCATAACTAAAATAGGTCACAATTAATCCCACCTTGTTTTGGGCGACCACGTTTTTATCTTTCATCAGTTATCTTTGGCGATGAAGATACTTTCGGGCTGATTTATCGATGCCAGTTCCTTACTTTCGAATTTTCGAAGATTTGTTGCATTTCTCAGCGGTAGCAAATGTAAGAGAAAAGATGTCTCAAATTATCCATTGATTTCTTTTTATTATCAACAATCGATTGGATTTTTTAACTTGTCAAAGTGTATAAGATTCAGAACGAAGAATAATTATTAATAATTCAGAAAGTCGTAAAAATCAATGTGAAAAAATATCCATATTGTGGTACGTCATTTTTGTATCTTGAACGTTTTTATGGAAATTCTAGAGATTGATTGTCCTGCAAGCTTGATGAAGATTTCCTGTCGACAATCATGAATGTTTCTCTTGTAGCTTGCACGAGATTAGTCTTAAGTTTATACTTATAGAGGCAGTAGCTTTTATGGCTGTTTTAGCCACAGGTAGCTGGTCCATGACGTTGTATGTTTTGCTTCGACCATTCTGTTTTGTTACCAGTTTTACGTCCCCTGCAACATTGTAAGGTCATTCTGTGTTACATCGACAGCCAAAATCTGTCAGTGTGTTCGAAATTTCATTTAGGAACAATAATAAGTTGCAGTGAAATCTCACTCAAGCTTCCAACGGAATATCCATGTCAGGTAGCGAAGACGTGAGGGACTGAGGGCAAGCGATTATAGGAGAGAAAAAACGTTTAAGTCAAAGATAAGGCTGTTTTAATATTGTATAATTGGTTTTATTCGAAGAACAGACAGAGAGAACAGCCATTACTGACATAGTGAATACCCAAACATGTATGAGCTAACCAAGGACGTTTTATTACGTTATAATTTTTTCTTTTTTTCATACGTGTATCTGCAGTATTTGTTGACAAATTAGTTTATACCCAAAAAATAAATCTTTGGAAGATGGTTTGTCTCTACTTCTCATACCCCATGTACCAGTATTGCTCTTCCTTTTTAAAAGGAAGGCATTTCTTTTTTAAATTTAGGAATAACATGAATTTGTTAATTAACATAATACTACTATTCTCCCTTTATGTACACACTTACCCTTTTTACGTCCACTAGTTTCTGCATAACCATGCTTGGTTTTGGGGTATTTTTGTCTATTTTATTCATGTCCAATAGAGCTTGAATGGAAACGTTAGTATGGATCAGAATATTGCCTGTGTTTATGTGTGTCTGTCTGTGTCTGTATGTGTGTGTGTGTGTGTGTGTGTGTGTGTGTGTGTGTGTGTGAGAGAGAGAGAGAGAGAGAGAGAGAGAGAGAGAGAGAGAGAGAGAGAGAGTATGTCCGTGTCTTTACCAGTAAGCGTGCATCTGTTCATGTGTTTTTAACATTATGACCGTTTATGTTATGAGATGTACAACTGTGCACCCCGAGCGTGACGTCACGGCACTTGTGTACGCTGGGTGGATCGATGTGACAAGGACATTTATTATCTCAACATAAGATGAAGAACATTTGTCAAGAAATATAGAGGAGATGTAATATTATTCCCCAAAGAGTTGTTTTGTGTTGGGGGGTTTACGTCTCTCGTTGACTCTTCTAGACTTCACAAGTCGACAAATGCTACAGCATTGAGGGCGTGGGAGGTAACAGAAGATGGTGAAAGATTGGCAGAAAAGAGCGGAAGTGAAAAGTGTACACCTTGTATTTGAGGCTCAAACACGTCATCCAAAGAGTACATTCTTGCCATGTGTTGATGCTGTTTCTTTGACTTCATTATTCCGACAGCTGACAAAAATGGTCTTCCAGACACAGGCACTGTTCTCATTCTGAGAAAACTACTTTCTGGCGTAATAAGGTCAGACTCTCATCTTATCTTATCTTACTGGCGCCACTTAGCTTGTTTCTCGGAATGAGAAAATTACCTTAGTCTAAATATAAAAACAGTCTTCATTGATATAGTGAGTCGAAAGCGAGCATGCTATTAATGTCACTTCTCTCAGCTAAAGAAAATGAAAACCATTGACTGATATCACCCCTCTCGAGACTTCACTATAAATATTAGCGGCGGTCAAAATTCAGTTCCATGGCCTGCCATTTTGCAATCAACGTTTCGAACGGTAGATTTATAATATCCCTGTTTTATACTTTCTTTGGAACCTATTCTAATCAGGATAAAGCTTACGTCTTCTAGTGGTGCTTGTGGCCCCATTGATTACTCGATAAATGGTACAAATAAATTATTGTAAGGCAATTAAATAAAATTAATCCATTTTCAATGCCACTATTTTTATGCACCTTGTTTATTTTAATGGCATTTTCATGCTAAGAGCAGCATACATACATCTTGTCATCTTGTCTGTTTGTGTGATATGTTTATGCGTGTGTATGCACTTAGGAAATATCGGACACGGCCATTCATTTTTTTCCAAATTGTGATTTGTGCCAATATAGCTAAGGCAAGCAAAGCCATTAGCAATTTTACTTAATTGATTTTCTTTATTCTCAAATTACCCATAGAAGTGACGCTGCTATTTAATAGTTTGTACATTGTTTTTTTCTTAATTTGGCTTAACATAATACAACATACTATGTTCACATGCTCTTTTCATTGTCTTATGCTATTCTTATACTCACCATAATATTGTTCTTTTTTGTAGCTGTTCATCAACATTATGTGACATGTACAGGCCTGCAGTTTTACATACACCTTAAGAATGACTATTCATGCAGACTGTTTGTTTGTTTGTTTGTTTTCCCCCGTATTGTTTTCCTTTTCTCTCGGAGTATTACGAGAATCCTATCTAAATCCTTATGACTAGAGTTGGGTAAAGAGGAAGATGGGCGTGTGGGGTCTGACTGGTGAGAGGCGTGCCAGCGATTTCTCAACATGAATAAATTACTGTTTGATTGAAAAACATCAAGATCTTTGGTCTCAATTTCTTCATTTCAAACTATTATCTCTGTTATTTTCGTTGTCGGTGAAAAAATGTTCCAACAGCACAGTTAGGTAATTTGCATTTTTTCCTTTTCTCTCCATCTCTCTCTCTCTCTCTCTCTCTCTCTCTCTCTCTGTGTGTCTCTCTCTCGGCGCTTTATCTTTCCCCTCTTTCTTTCTGGCTCTCTTTCCCTCCTTCTTAGTCTTTCCCTCTCTTTCTCTCTCTCCCCCTCACCCCCCCCCCCCTCTCTCTCTCTCTCTCAGTCTCCGTTTTCTATTTTCTCCATCTTTCCTGTCTCTGTCTCAGTCTCTCTCTCTCTCTCTCCCTCTCTCTCTCTCTCTCTCTCCCTGTCTTCGTGTTTGTGTTTTGGTTTTGGTTTTACGCCCTTAGTAAAGCTGTAAGGAACAGACTGCTTCGACACTGCCTTTCATCGTTCACCCTGTCTAAGACTAGGGTCACAACAGCAGGAGGATAGAGATGCTCGTCCTATGTGAGGATCGACCTCCAGATCCTTGCGTGATTGTGATAGGTGAGGAGCCTAACCATTACACAACAGAACCTCTCGGTATCTATCCATAGATCTATGTTTTTAATATGTCGATATATATATATATATATATCGATCTTTCTATCTACCCATCTATCCATCCATCTATCTTTCTATCCTCCTGCTTGTCTGTCTATCTATCTATCAATCTCTCTATCTCTCCACTTATGTATCTATCTTTCTATCTATGCACCTGTCTCTCTATCTACATATCTATCTATTTATTTCCTTACCAATCTATTTGTCTATTTATCTATCAATCTATGTGAGTGATTAGTTAACACTCTGTGTCGATCTGATCATCCAACTTGTTTCTATATTTAACTTTTGCCCTACTGTCTACGTGTTTCCCAGCCCGTCTCCCCTTTCCTACATTATTAGTCTGCGAGCCAAGCCAGATTAAGAAACAATCCGCTGATTCACATTATCCAAGAGTCCCGTATGTCGAGATGACGTCATCAAAGGCCTCCAAAGGTTTATGTGTCTGTTACATGACTCTGCACAACATTTCTGCTCGAGATGGACACCACACAAAACACTATGTGATAATTTGTGTCGCACCTCAAGGTGACATAGATAGATAGATAGATAGATAGATAGATAGTTAGATGGATAGATAGATAGATAGATAGATAGATAGATAGATAGTTAGATAGTTAGATAGATAGATAGATAGATAGATAGATAG
>JAUKPP010243114.1:0-13502 GCA_032273245.1 Phyllaplysia taylori | reverse complement strand
TCTCGAAGATTTATCTGTTAAATACAGCATTAACAAAGGAATGAAGAGCATGGACTGCAAACGAAAGATCCGATTTTTATTGGAATATGATATGGTTTCTTAAAACGCGCATTTCTTCGCTTTCTGCACATCAAAATAAATCAAACTTTCAGGAACCTTTTCCACCTGGACGGACTTACAATGTGTGAAGTTGCGTAAAAATCCATTTGCTATTAGGCAAAATATGGCGAAAACCCAGGAACCTATTTTTTTTGGCCCACCCTATATCTACCATCAGCCTTATTCTTTGGTTTGATGCTCTGGGAGAGGAACGAATGCGCTTGTGTCTCTTTGTGGGTCTGTAGTGGCGTTTGTATGTTTGGCTTTTTTCACAATACAAGCCTACAAGTCACATCTTTCCCAAAACAAATACTAAAAATCCACCCCAATCCTCCCGTTCATTTCATCACGTACCCTCCCCCACTCCCACCCACCCCTCTCTTTATCTTTCTCCCTCTGTGTTTACCGGCACTATTATGCGGAAGACCGAAGTTCGATCCCGTTCGCGTATGATCTGCATTTTTTCCGCTAGCATTTTTTCCCTCAGCCAGGTTGGCCCTGACCGGCAGGGTCGAAGCTGCTGTCTCTTAAAATTACCTTAAAGTGTTCCAGGGGAAGAAACACTGGTAACTTAACTAACCAAAATCTCTCGGTTTGTGGATATCATTTGCAAATGTAAACCCGCACACACATACAGAAAAGCACGCGTACACACAAAACAGTAATATGAACGCACTCACATTAATTATATTTATGTCTGACCACTTGGTCTCGTAAATAGCAACATTTTGCCTTCTCCCAAACAAAGATTCTCCGAGACGCCCTTACAAATCACTCCTTATCCCTCCTTTCTCTCAGAACACCATCAGTTAGACATGATGTGTGATCCGTGAACCTTTCAGCAAATCTTCCCGATTCCTCGAGGTATAAAACAATATCATTGTTCTCATACCTTCCCCGCCCATTCGGTTCGACTAATGATAACCAGGCCTTTGATTGTGTTTAGACTCTAAGCCCCTGAATGTCTGTCTCATTGGCCGGATTTTCTGGACATTCTGTTGTCGTTGGGTGGACAGTGGACAGCTTGAGTTTGCTCAACAGATTAACAACAACGGATTATTCCAGGGCTCCAGTAGTCTATCTACAAACGTCTGTAAAAGTGAATAATGGGGGATAATAATACTTTTATACTGATCTCTTTGAGTCACCGGTGTAACGGGTTCGGCTTGAGAAAAATTTGGAGATGGACTGAAGACATTCTGGCGTGAGATAATAACAATATGGTCTTTATCCTTCGCGTACTGTGGTGGTTCGGGTGGACGGGATCCAGAAAGCATTCTTTGTTTATTCCACGTCTTCTTTGTATTATTAGGTTGTTTTTGTTTTTTGCTTGTGAGTTGTTGGTTTGTTGCTGGGGTTTTTTTAACACAATATCCAAAGAAATAACACTTAACTTGCCAAAGACCTCTGAGTCGAACTTAATATTTTTCTATTTCTTTCTTGTCTACTTTGCCTATTAGTATATTATTATGATCTTGAATTCCTTTTCTTACTCCTTTTTTCGTATCTTTCGAATATGTTCTTTAAGGAATCGCTTTGAGTTTTGGATTTTCGTATATTATTTTTTAAAAAGCGAGAAAGAAAGTCCAAAGACTCAAAACTTATCATTCTTCAAGTCCCAAAAGGTCTCTTTCAGTGTGAAGAGATACAATAATAATATCATTAGTTGTTTTGCATTAGGGCGAAAAATGCATGGACTGTAGTGGGGTATTCGCCTCTTTGCCAATCAATCAGCGATATATTCGACAATTCGAGTTTCTCAAATAATTACGCCACTATTCGGGTTTTTCTCAATGTCCAGCGCTTGTGTGCGGAGTTCAAAGAGTTCCAGGCAATCATTACGTGTGGGTTAGGCGGAGCGTCCACTGACCTGTTTTGTCAGTTACAGGCCAGGCTCATCTATATCATATACATGTGAGCCTGGTCTGCAACTGACACAACGGGTTAGTGAACGCTCCGCCTTACTTGAACAGGTGTGGACAAATAGTGCCTGTCACCTGTGGTCAAGTTCCACACAATGTCCAAGCAGTGGAGGGTGACTCTGTCCAAACAAAGTGACGACAGAATTGGTTCAAGTAGGATATTTGATTTGATTGTGGTATTGTTTTGTTCTGATTTGTTTTGCCTTCAGTTGCAATACATTCTGTGATATATCTAGTCTAGAAATAGTTGAAATAATGTTGAACCTTCTCAAACGACCACCTGTCTCAGACGACCACCTGCACAAACGACCACTTTTCATTGACTCCCAGATTACATTTTTTTTCTATATATTGTCCCTCTCTAAGACGACTACCTGTCTAAAACGCCCACTTTTTTCTCGACATTGGGTGGTCGTCTTAGACAGGTTTGACAGTAAAGTGATTGATATAGACCGGGTAATAACTTTCAAATCAGTTGTCATAAAGGGTGATATTAGGACTACTTAAAATACGGCCAGTATCAAGTTTGGTATAAACTTAAATCAGTGCATTCTAACAAACCTCATTCTGAATTTGATCCCGGATACCCAAACCGACTTCCCGGCACCCCGCCTCTTTTAATTATTCATTTATTTATTTGTTATTGTTTTTTTAGCTTTGTTTCGTTGGGATTTATTTTTATTTGTGTTGATTTTCTCCCCAATCAATAATTTTTCCCCCACAGTTTTCAGATAAACCCCGCAGCGAAAAAAAGACAGAAATAAGAAAAAGAACCATAAAAACCACTGGGAAATTCCCTTAACTCAACCACACAAACACCTATATCAGCACAACAATCTTCTATCAGAGCAGGGAAGTCCAAATCACCAAGGACTTTTTTTTCTTTCCCGACTGAACAGGAAATTTGCAGAATCGAAATTTTTGTGGGAGAGAGGGGAGTAGGAGGGGGGGGGGGGGTGGTGGGCAAGGAATGGCTTGAAGGGAGTAGAAGGAGAGTGGGGATTGCGGTTGGGACTATGTGTGCATGTGAGTGTGGATGGATAAAAGTAGAGGGAGAAGAGAGAGAGAGAGAGAGAGAGAGAGAGAGAGAGAGAGCGATGTCCGGGCTCGGATGGGGGTGGGTGGGGGGGGGGGCAGGGGCAGGCAGAGTGTAAAACAGAGACAGCGCAATGTAAAGACTACCAATGAGAGTGAGAGAAGAAGGGAGGGGGGCACAGAGATTGAGAGAGTGAAAGATACAAAGACAATGTAAAAACTATGATCGATAGAGAGAGAGACAGAGACAGAGAGATAGAAGATGTAGAAAAGAGGAGAGGAAGATTGAGACACAAAGACAGGAGGAATAGTATGATCGAGGTTTGGAAAAAAAGAAAAAAGTCAGTCAGAGTGTTGGAAAAAATAAGACTGGAAGAAGGGAGGGGGGGGGGGGGGTCTGCGTTAAAGATTTTGCACTACATCAAAATCATTGAATTTGCACCAAAATGATTGCATCGATTTTCCCGCCGACTTTCTCGGGCCCGTCTGCGTGGTTGATTGCTGCACCCCAACTTGCCAGCACGCTTGACACAATTTGTTTAGATTTGGGACTTAAAGTCTGGCTATTCTTGGTGGGTTTTTTCCTGTCTCTTCGTATTCCGTCTTTCTTCTTTTTCGCAATTCTGTTTCTGTCCTGTGTCTGAAAATTATGAAATTTTTACCTGAGATATTGTGCTGTACTATCTTCTCTATATTACTTGTTTCCCCTTCCTTGCTTTTTTCTCTCCTTTTCCTTCTCTTCCTCCTTACCTTACTTTCTTTCTTCCTTACCTTACTTTCTTTCTTCCTTTGTAAATTGCGTTCCCTCTGGGTCTGAATGGGTATTGCCCTATGATTTTTTCCTTCACATTTGTTTTATCCTCCAATCCATCCATGTATACTTTTCGGTGTGTACTCGTATTCACCCTTCCATCTGCCAATTTGTCTTTTCCTCTAATATCATTTTTTTTTAAAAATCTTTCTATATTATGTCGGTCGTTCTAACTATAGATAGATGTGATTGTGCGATATTAATTTGTCATTTAAATTCCATCCAGTCAACATTATAGGATGAACATCTCAATATCTTTTCTGGAATGTTGTGTCCCTCTTAGCCCGAGTTGGTAAAAGTTTACCACTTCTAAAGACTGACCTTACAATGTCACAGAGGCGCAAAGAAAAACAACAACACATAACAACACAAAACACCCCCCCCCCCCCCACCCCCAACCTTCCTCCTCATTTAGAAAACTATAATGATAATGATAATGATAATAATAATAAAAAATAAATACGCCTTAAAAATGGTTTGAGATACAAATAATTACTTCCACCGAGCACCCATTGAGACAACCAAGCAGACACATTAGCATTCTTTGTGGTACCCTCTTTAACCGAACTGCCTAGCATTGCCTACTGGCACTTAGCGCTGCAACATCGTCTATATCTCGACTTCTCAACTCTACAGGCGCTGTGGTGTAATGGTTAGGCTCTTCGCCTGTCATGCGGAAGATCCCGGTTTGATCCCGAGCGCGGACGATCTGGGATATTTCTGCTGTGATGAAGTCCCTCCCAGCCCGGGCTGGGTCGAAGTATACCGTCTCTTAAATAATCTTACGGTGTTGCACGGGATGTAAAACTGGTAACCAAACCAAACCCATTGAGACATCTAAGTAGACACATTAGCATTCTTTGTCGTACCCTCTATAACTGGACTGCCTGGTAGGCCTACAAACAGGACCTTCTATAGTGTAACAAGCATTGCCTATTGGCACTTAGCACTGCAAAATCTCTTCAACATCTCGACAGGTCAAGCCTACCGGCGCTGCGGTGTAATGGTTAGGCTCTTCGCCGGTCATACGGAAGACCCCGTAACTGGTAACCAAACCAAACCCATTGAGACATCTAAGTAGCATTGCCTACTGGCACTTAGCGCTGCAACATCTCCTACATCTTGACAGCTCAAGTCTTGCTAAAGCAATCTCCAGTATCTTAAGGGAACCGGCGTCTGTAGTGTAATGTTTAGGCGCTTTGCCTATCACGCGGAGGACGTGAGTTTGAGGCCAGTTTATTTGATCGAGTGTATCTCCATTTTTCTGCTGGGACAATATCCCTCTGAGTCCGATTTGGCCCTGGCGACATGCAGGATCGAAGTAGCCCGTCCCTTAAATGACCTTACAGTGTTGCAAGGGACGTTAACCCAAACCAAACCAAACCATCTTAGGGGGGGAAATGTGATTCCAGCTCGCTGGCTGAATGGTAACTTGTCCTTCATTTAGCTGGCAAATATCTGGAGATAGTAAAAGCAAGAACTAAGCGTTGAAATTAATAATATCTACTTTTACGTATCTCCAGATAGACATAAAGCCTCTAAACACGAAACTGGGTCATACAATCGAAGCGAGGATAACAAAAAAAATATGTGGCAATTAGTGCGAACGGCGGTCCACGCTTGGTTATTGTAATCCGAGACCATATTCGTAATAATGTACTGTTGTCACGGGCTATTTCCACTCTCAAGATATAAGCTCTCTGATATCTCCCAAGCTTTAGCGTTAAGACCCGCAGTCAACTTATGATGTAAACACCACTAATGTCCCCCATGCTCCCAACAATAGAAATACTTACTCCTAGTCTCGCCTTAATTGCCCTAGGATTTCAAACAGATCTCTCGTAATGGGCCACTTGAGTCTACGGCACGAAAATCTAAAAACGCGCCCAAAGTCTTTGCAAGTATTGGAGGGATTTAAACAGATTTACAAGCTCTCAGGTTTGTTCGTAATCGGAGAGCATTCCGGAGGGGGCAGTCTATTTTCTGGGGCTTACAAGGAAAACAGATAAAATCTTAAGTCAACATTTGCCCGCTGATAACAGGAGTGTTGGGGAACGTCTGCTGGTCAGCGGGTCCCTGGGCCGGGACAGATGGACACTCGGACAATGTGACAGGACTGGGCGGAGAGTTGGTAGAGATGAATTCGGATAATATTTAAACCAAACTGTAATGATCCAAACAGCTGAATGCATATTGTTTCAAAGAGAGACATTTTACTGCTGATTTTGTTGTAGTTGTTATTACTTTTCTTTGTAATCATGTAGTCGCTCTTGTTACAGCTGCCATCATTCTTCTGTTGTTGTTGTTATTGCTGTTGTTGTTGTTGTTTTTGTTGTTGTTGTTATTGTTGCTGTTGTTGTTGTTTACTGCAAGAATATAACAACCAGGCAACATAAAACAAACATAATGAGATCTCTGACTCGTTCGTTTTTTTTGCAATTAAAACAACGCCACGCAAACCCTCTAAGTGACTTCTAGAAAGAGTAAGTTCACAAACGATAGAAATACTCTTCATAGCAGAATACTGAGAAAATTATTGTGGTGTTGGTGGTGCAGTGGTTAGGCTGCCTGGCCCTTAATCGGAAGGTTACGGGTTCGAATCCAAGCACGGGCCCGACGTTGTGTTCATGGGAAAGGCATTTTACACGAGTTTTCCTTACTTTACCCAGGTGTGAATGGGTACCCGCTATAGGCAGCGAACAATCTTGTCCGTATGTAGTGCTTTAGCGTCTGTAAAATGGCAGCTTGCACTGTATGCTTCCCAGTAAGTTGAGAGGGGTTCTGAGTGACTTGATCTGCTGGGGTAATAATTGATTGTAAAGCGCAAGATCCTGCTTTTAAGCGGGGATATGCGCTATATAATTGCAGTCATTATCTTTATTGTCGCTCAAAGCAGAAGTTGCTGATTTGACATTTAGATTGCATGTACACGGATTTTCATTTTCTTATTATCATTTGTTTTTTCAACTTAAGGCTGATTTCCGATCAAGTTGAATTCTTTTTTTAAACAGTCATTGGCTAGTTTGGACCCCAATTCTTTTTCATCAATCGTTTACAATGATTCGTATTCGTATAAATGTATTCGAACATGTCTTGTTCCGGTTTTCTTATACCTCCACAGCATACCTACGACAATCTGACAGGCAGCTTGACACTCTCTGTCTGCTGACCAGGGTCGGGGCAAATTGGTTCTCCAACGTGAATGTGGCTTACCTGTGCGGCCACCTTTAACAAGAGACAAATTATACATTATTTTGATAGTTAGTTCAAAGTTAGTTGTTCATAGAGGCGCCAGCATCCTTGGCTGTTTTAGCCAATACATTTTGGTATCACGGAGAAAAGTGACTGATCTCTCTCTTCATATCTCTCTCTCTCTCTCTCTCTCTCTCTCTCTCTCTCTCTCTCTCTCTTTACTTTCCCTATTTGATGTTTCAATGTGCGTTCCATAATCTAGCTGCAGTTCGTACAAATAAATTCCCGTTTCTGTCTGTTCTTGCTCTCTTTGAAATCAACCTTTTACTTCTGGTGGAAAATTCAAATTCTGATCTTTAAGATAAGTGTTATTAGTCATGATTATTTCCGCCATCTTTAAAACATTTGTGCTTTAGAGGAATTCAAAACTATGCAGTTCTGTGCAAGTTGTTTTTTATGCCTTCCTGATTAACCTGTTTATTTTCATAATTTTATGTTGTTTCCTCAGATTACTGCCGGCACAAATTATGCCAAAATAGATAAAACTTTCATTATTAAGTTGTCTAAGTCAATATCCCGATTAACTTGTCTTTTTTTTTCCTTCTTCATTATTTAGTTTTCGGTATGTTGGTAATTTTTTTTTAAACTTTTGCTATCAAACTCGTTCATTGACAAAAAAATAAAAATAAAATAAAAACACAGCAAGCCCAACGTATCCTTAGGGTCGACTCTTCTGTAATGAACCACTTTACTGTCACAAGTACACACGACGAGTACATGTATTATTGTAACAAAATATTTCGGCTGTTTAAAAACGTGGTTCAAACAATACTTGTACCAGTAAGTGTTTGGTTAGTTTGGTTTGGTTACCAGTTTTACGTCCCCTGCAGCACTGTAAGGTCATTTAAGAGACGGGCTACTTCGACCCTGCCTGTCAGGGCCAACCCGGTCTGAGAGGGAAAATATCCCAGCAGAAGGAAACCCAGATCGTCCGCGATCGGGGATCGAACCGGAGTCTTCTGCATGCAAGGCGAAGAGCCTAACCATTACACCACAGCGCCGGTCCACCAGAGAGTGTGCAGCATGAATCTCCGAATTTATTTTATATATCTACGACATAATATGTGTATAATGTGTAAAACCATGATTATGTGTATAATCGGTCCGAAGGATGTATGAAGTGTATTTGTATGTCTAAGAGAGAGAGAGAGAGAGCAAGAGAGAAAGAGAGAGAGAGACAGACAGACAGACAGACAGACAGAGAGAGAAAGAGGCACATGATGAGATAGAGCGAAATGTAAGAGAATACCGAAGAACCCCTACCTTTTGTGTCACCTGTCAGCCTACCATTATTTGAAATACATATAATATGTATAATTTGTACGTGTAATATCGCATAACAAATATGCCTACTTATGCAGCTCATTGTATCAAGCCAAATTCCCTGTCGTGGAACCGGCGCTGTGGCGTAACGGTTAGGCTCTTCGCCTGTCATGCGGAAGACTCCGGTTCGATCCCGAGCGCGGGTGATCTGGTTTCTTTTCTGCTGGAATTTTTTCCCTCTCAGCCCGTGTTGGCCCCGACAGGCAGGGTCAAAGTAGCCCGTCTCTTAAATAACCTTACAGTGTTGCAGGGGACGTAAAACTGGTAACCAAACCTGTCGTGGATTTATGGACTGTATCTTAAATACCCCGACGCGCCATCCGCTAATCTCGGATGTAACAGTTTCATCGTAAAGGAGCAGCTGGCAACCCGAGAAATGGCACCTACAAGTAGGAGCGCCATAAGGTTTTAGCAGGAAAACGACAAACAGGGAAATCTTGGAGACAGAATAAAGGGGAGAGAAGCTTGGAGGGGGCTTGTCAAACTTGACAAGGATGGAAGATGACCCCGTGTCGCGCCGATATTAAAGAAGCCGGTCTGGGAAGGCATACACAGTAGCCGAAAAGGATTAAGATTAATTCAGTTTTCGCCCATAATATGCAAACACGAGGTAATGCGAACCAATAAACGTTTTACAACTCGTATTCGAATTTATGGTGGTCATAATGTGTTTCTTTAAAGGATCACTGGCTGGCTTAGATGTTCTGTATGATACCAAGAGTGTCTACTTTAGAGAACGGTTAAGAGCTCGACTCAAACAAAAAAGCAGAGGCGTTTGAAGAAATATGGAGTGATTGCAAGTGGCATATAAATTTATGTCTTTAACATGTAAGAAACAGTGCTTCTTAAAATCATTATATTGATGGTGTTTTCAATGAGTGCATTGGTATAGCCTATGTCTCAAGCTCGAAAGCAGGCTCTATGTGCTTTACAATCTATTTATCAACCACCCCTTCCCCACCTTTTCCAGCAAAATATAATGACTTCCATAAACATTTTAAATTTCCTGGGAAGCATGCGGTGCACATGGGTGTGATTTAAGAGTTCCAACACCAACACAATGACAAGATATTTCGCTGACTTATGGCAGGGTACCCGTTCACACCTATGTCATTGCGAAGTGATGAAAAATGTCAAATGTCTTTTCCAAGGACACATCGTCAGTTTGGTCTGGTTACCATTTCACTTCCCCTGTAACACTGGAAGGTCATTTAAGAGACGAGCTACATCGACCCTGCCTTCCAGGGCCAACCTGGACTGAAAGGGAAAAATATCTCAGTTAAAAAAACAAGATCGTCCGCGCTCGGGATCGATCTCGGGTCTTCCGCATGACAGGCGAAGAGCCTAACCATTACATCACAGTGCCGGTCACAATGTCTGCCCGAGCTGGGATTCGAACCCACAAATCAGTTGTTTCATGGCTCCAACAACACATCCGTTCTCAAAATAATTACAGCGCCTTATTAAAGTTGTCATTTCCTTTCACCCCGTTCCCACTTCATCAAACTGAAGTCTTAAGACAAGTGTCTTATCCTCAGAGTCACAGGTGGTGCAATGATATCTTGAGTATACTCGGACAAAGGTTGTCTCATTAGGTCACTGTTCTTGACTTGTTAAATCTTTCTCTGAAGACAAATCATTGCGCTACAAAACTTGACTCGCCTCGTGCCACTCTTGTATTGCGTACTGTACTAACTACTCCTGGATCGGCGCTGTGGTGTAATTGTTAGGCTCTTCTCCTGTCATGCGGAAGACCCGAGTTCGATCACCGGTCGCGAACGATCTGGGGGGGGGGTTTCTGTTGGGATATTTTCCCTCTCAGCCCGGGTTGGCCCTGACAGGCAGGGTCGAAGTACCCCGTCTCTTAAATGACTTTACAGTGTTGCAGGAGACGCAAAAGTGATAACCAAACCAAACCAATCACTTCTCCTGGAATGGGTCCTAGTCGGTGGGCTTTGTTTCATTGTTTGAGTTAAAAGTTCGTGGGCGGCGTATACCCACGATCCGAATTACTGTAAGCAGGAAAGTCTTATAGGAAAAGTCCAGAGATGTACTTAAAAACTGACCATTTTATTAGACACGTTTTTCCGTAACAGTTTGTCAGTCTGCACTTCAACAGCAATCCGACTTCAGACTATGTACTTTTTTTCTTTCATCCAATTCTCCCCGCGACTTTTTGGAGAATGGATTCAAATTGACATGAAAATGAGTCAGAGAGGACATCCGTCCAGGGGGGAAAAAGTCAGAAAGGACTTCAGAATGATAACTTCCCTAGGCAAAGTAAGCGAGAAGGATGAGGAATTTGAGTTAGACCAATGGTGTAAAACGCTCCATGACAACAGTGCATTACGAACATGGCCACAACCAATCGCAGCCTCCAATTGATACTGCTTTTCTAGGCCGCTTTGATTGCACCATGAGCACTGTTGACATGGATTACGTTACGAGGACGCCGGGTATGTTCGATGCTAATCTCAATATAATCTCATATAATCTCTGGTTCACCTACCAGCAGGTTATAATTTGAATGCTAATATATACTTTGTTTATATTTGTTGCGACTGCAACCGCCTCACCTTGGATGGGCCGGCATCTGTGGTGTCATGGTAAGGCCCTCACCTATGATGCGGAAGACGCAAGTTTTAGCTGACAAACGGACGATTTGCGTTATCTACTGGGATTTGTCCGTCTCAAAGCGCGTAATTAGTCCTGACAGGCAGGGTAGAAGTAGACCGTCTCTTAAATAACCTTTGCTATGGTGCAGGGGTAAATCAAACCAAGCTTGACGACACAGCACTGATTTGTCTCTTTCTTCAACTAAGCATCATTGGCGTAAATGGTTCAACTCAATCCTACTTCCCGGCGTTGTGGTTCAATGGTTAGGCTCTTCGCCTTGCATGCGGGAAAACCCTGAATCTATCCCCGGTCGCGGACGATCTGGGGGGTTTTTCTGCTGGGATTTTCCCCTCTCAGTCCGGGTTGGCCCTGACAGGCAGGGTCGAAGTACCCCGTCTCTTAAATGACCTTACAGTGTTGCAGGGGACGTAAAACTGGTAACTAAACCCAAACCAAGGGTCGAAGTAAACCGTCTCTTAAATAACCTTGCTTTGGTGCAAGGGTAAATCCAACTAAGCTTGGCGGCACAGCCCTAATTTGTCTCTTTCTTCATCATCGGCGTAAATGGTTAAACTCAATCCCACTTTACTCTCTCGTTGTGCGTCGTTCTATAATTTCCGCCGACAGTTGTCAGTCTTGTGTCCACTAAGGAATAACATGTGGACTCCGGCGATAAGGCGTTGAGATTTGTTCGCGATAATGTGTCGGTTAGGAATTTTGTTTACGAGACGGATGAGAAAGGTGGAATTAAGTAACTGACATTCCGCTGATTTAGGCTTGGTTTTTAGGTTTACGTCCTATGCAATACTGTAAGGTCATCTTTGAAAATTTGTAAATCAACCCTGCATGCTAGGACCAATCTTGGCTGAAATGGGCTTAACTCAACACAAGGACGCAGTTGTTCGTCACCACGTAGGATCGAACTCGGGTAATCCGCATGAAAGTGAAGACCCTAACCATCACTACAGATGCCTGTAACTCCAAAGTTTCATGTAGGATCCAGCCTTGCATATTAGAAAGAATTAAGGAAAGGCTTTCCGCGTTTTCTTTCTCCTGGCAATCGTATCTCAAAGATAGGAAATTTCTCTCACCTCTGAGCTCATCAAGTAATTTACTCAATAAAAAAAACCCAGAACGCTCGTAACTCTAATACGATGATTTCATTCCCACTTTATCAAATGCACCCACGGCACTTAATGTATTCGAACATGCTTACTACTATAACAAACCAAACTTTAAAACTTGCTCTTCATCTTCCACCCCCCCCCCCCCCCCCTCTATCCTTCTCTCTTCCTCCCCTTCCACTGCCTCCCCCAATTTAACCTTCTCTCCTTTATCGTTCCTGTTCCTGCGTCTCTTCTTCCTCTCTCCATCCTTCTCTCCCATCCCTCTCACTTTCTGTCCGCCATGCCCATCTCTCTCTCACCTATTCGCCTTTTCTACTTTCCTCTCGATTTCTATCTGTCTTCATATTTACTCCCATTTGCTATATTTACTATTATATTCCTCTTCTACTTTCTTCAGTTTCCTTTTCTTCCTCTCTTCTTTTTTTTCTTCTCTTCCTCTCTCCTTTCTTTCTCTCTTCCTCGCTTCTTTTTTTCCTCTCTTCCTCGCTACTTTTTTCCTCTCTTCCTCTCTTCTTCTTTTCTTCTCATCCTCCCTTCTTTTTTCTTCTCTTCCTGCACTTTTTTTCTTCTACTCTTCTCTTTTCTTGTCTTTTCTTTTCTTCTCTTCCTCTCTTTTTTTCCCTTCTACCTCGACAACGCCTCGCCTCCCCCTTCTCCCTTTCTCCCCTAATATCTTTGGCACGTATCTGATCACGTATAGTGACTTAGTCATACAATATAAATACCATCCTGACAAGGGAAACTTAATCAAGTTGCTGTCCTGTCTTGTCTACGAGGTATTCTTTCATGACTCACTCGGGAACTACAGTGTCTTCCCGCCGTAGATTCCTGTCTTTATCCAGGTGGGTCGCACCCGTACAGGCTGTTATTGCTTCCTGAGAGAAGCCGTGTGGGGTCTTGGGGTGATATTTTTTGTGAGGTGATGGAAAAACTGTCGTCCAAAGACATGGCGAATTTGACATGTGTATAGATAACATACGTACCCGGGCAAACGAACACATGCACACAAAGAACGCACAAAGATGCATACACACACGAGGACACACAAAAAAATGCTGTGCGAACACCCCACTAGAGTCCTTGTACTATTCGCCCTTGAGCAAAACAGCCAACGAATTGAACAATGAAATACATCTTGAGCTCAACAGACACACAGTAATACACTCATAACTTGCAAACATACATTATCCGACGCAACTAAACACACATACGTACATTAATTACGCACACATCTTCCTACTTACATATCTATCTATCTATCTATCTATCTATCTATCTATCTATCTATCTATCTATCTATCTATCTATCTATCTATC
>JAUKPP010243103.1:0-13503 GCA_032273245.1 Phyllaplysia taylori | reverse complement strand
CCCCCCCCCCCCCCCCCCCCCCCCTTTTTAATCGCCTGCTTTTCACTGTGATACAGTTTGGTTCCTGTATAAAACCAGTGAAATAACTCTTTGTGCCGCCATCCGCCAGTACTTCACGGGGTACATGTCTTGAGGAAACATAGTTAATAATGCCCATTATACCGCCAGATCAAACCATTGAAGTAATACAAAACCGTCTCTCACCCTCACTTATGCCTCACCTAGCAAAGCGTAGGCTACTTTTCGCCAGTGTGTCTATGCATGCAATAAACTCCCCCCCCCCCCTTCTCGCCGCACTTCCGTAGCCGCTCGGAAAGGCGCGTTACACATCTTAAAGGGGGATAACTGCGTAAATTAGCTAATCATGTTGTCCATTATGTGTATAGCCTCCCTTTGGCTGCTCTCGTTATATTCCCATTCTCTCTATAACGCCAGCTTTCTAATGGTCCCATGGTTGGCGGTTTAACAAGGTTTTACTGTATTTGGAAATTCTTGCCCTATTTCAACAGTGTAGTCATATTGTACCAGTTTTATGTCCCTTGCAACACTTTGCGGTCATTTGCGAAACGGACTATTTCAACTTTGCCTGTTAGAGCCAACCCAACCGGCGCTGTGGTGTAATGGTTAGGCTCTTCGTCTTGCATGCGGGAAGACCCTGGATCGAACCCGGACGCGGACAATCTGGGTTTTTTTCTGCTGGGATTTGTTCCCTCTCAGTCTGGGTTGGCCCTCACAGGCAGGGTCGAAGTAGCCCGTCTCTTAAATGACCTTACAATGTTGCAGAGGATATAAAACTGGTAATCAAACCAAAAAGAGCCAACCCAGGTTAGAGGGATGAATCCCAGTAGAAAAACACAGATTGTCTGCACATGGTATTGGCTTCGGTTATTCCGCATGATAGTAGAGCCTAACCATTACACCACAAACTCTGGTCTAGTTATATTACATTTCTGCAGACAAAGAGTTGTGGAAGTAAGGTGCTTTTTTTATGTGCATTCATATGCTTGTTCGTGATATGTTGTGCAGTATAATGATAATGATAAACAGTGGTTTCTGGCTTGGAGCACACCACATAGGGGCAGAACTCCTTTATTTCGCAAATTTCCCTTGTCAATCAATAAAATATATTTTATTTTATTTTAACATTGATGTTAGTTTGATTATTCATTTAGTGTTTGGATTGCATCCTGTTTTTTATTTGTGGTTATTTTCTGTGCTTGAAATGAATTTGTGAGTCTATATCTAAAACAGTGCCAGCAGTCTAGTAGTTAGGCTGCTGGACTCATTGTCAGGGGTTAGCAGGCTCAAATCCCAGCTCAGGCCTACCTTGTGTCCATGAAAAAGGCACAATCCATAAATTTCCGTCACTTCACCCAAATGTAAATGGGTACCTGGCTGTAATTAGTAAAAGATCTTTTGCCATACACTCTTTAGAAGTTAAGAATATTGGTGAATAAAGTTGTTCTGTTACAGTAGTAGTATTCTATAGGGCAAAAGACGCAGAGCCGAGTCATTACACCACAGACATCAGTTGTCAATGTCTACTAAAAGAATTTGATTTTGGTTAACAGTTTTATGTCCACTGCAACACTGTATGGTCATAAAGGGAGGGGCTACTTCGACCCTGCCTGTCAGGGCCAACCCAGAATGAGAGTGAGAGGGAAAAAATCCCAGCACAAAAAAACAGATCGTCCTCGACAAGGACAAAAATTGCGCCTTCCACAAGACTGGTGAAGAGCTAAACCATTACACCACAGACACTAGTTGTCAATGTCTACTAAAAGAATCAAGCAATCAGAAGTGCAACATTGAGTCAATTTTTTTACTGTCAAACCAGACACAATTTAATGCGCAGGCAAATGGTACATGAGTGTATACAGGCTGACCATAAATCAAAGGCTCTTTGTTACGTACATGTGCTTCCAATATATATATAATGTCATAGAAAATATAAAGAGGAATACCAATATTATAACTGTAACAACATGAATTATGACTTTCCCTGCCTTGAGCTACATAAGTATACAATATATTAGTCCAAGGCTAAGGCAACACTGCTTAAATATCTTGCTTGATAGAGATTTGGTGATGCGTTCTAGAACAGAAATACGACATTCTTTGGTTTCACTAGAGAGCTTTAATGATAATGAGAAAAGAAACCAGCCTATGGTGCTCAATCACAACCATGAGGAGGCGAGTGAATACCGTGTGTAGAAAAGTCAGACTCCGAGGAAAATAAGAGTGGTACTCTTAGTTACAAGAGCCACAAATCACAGTGCGAGTATGTGACACTGTGCTTCATTTCAGCGCTATTTCTTCAGTCTCATAGGAAGTGGGAAATGTTGTCATTGGTAAGAAAATTGAAAAATGGCTCGGAAGAATGTGATTTTAGGTTTCATAAAGGGAGGTAAGTTTCTTCTCTCGAATTTATCCTTCTACGGTTTCACCATGCTGCCACTGTAAGCACTACACATAAACACAAGGATTTTGCGATGCAACTCAATGCACGACTGAAATATGATTGATGTGCATCACATGACATACACAGTGCTGCCCCTGGCTCAACATAGCCTACCTTTGGAAGCATGTGATGAGAGGTATTTCATGGCAATTTTTGTGCATAAAGTTGTTTATCTCGCAAAGCAGGCAGGCAAACATTTGAAATTCAAAGCGTAGAAAACAACCAAATTCAGGTACAGGACTGCCACAAGTTTTGATGCACTGTTTTTTGGTGTAAAAAAAAAAAAATTTAAAAAAAAATATGCATAGGCCTACAAAGCATCTATGATATCCTCAGCAAAAATATTTGACTCCAAAAGACATACAGTGGAGCCTGCACATTTTCAACGTCTGTTAACATGACATTCCACATAGTCCACACAATCTGGAATTGCCAACTTTTTCTGTATTTCCTACAATCGACATCACTTAAGTTGATTTTCTAATTGCTCAGTGTGATTTCAATAGTCCCAGCAATGTCGACTTATTCGGGCTCTACTGTATATTTTCCCTCTCCAGTGTTAACGTCCATAACGTTCTTTTCTGACTTGTAGACATTTAAATCTTACCCTCAATCCAAAGCAACAGCTAATAACACAATGTACAGTTGTTAAAGTGCTAACATAACATAAAAAGTGCAGCAGTCATGACCCCAGCATTGGCTTGCCTGGCAAGGTCTACAGTTGAATTATCAGTTTCATTAAAGTTTGTTGTTTATAGACGTCAGCATCTTTGGCTGTTTTAGCTATTGAATTATCAATGTTTTCAAAGTTGAACCTGAATTCCCTAACACCAAACCTGACAACTGTCAAAAGTCTGATATAGTGGAGCTCAGTTATAATGACATCGTTGGGATCAGCCTATTGCCCTTGTTAAAAAAAGCCAAGTTCTCGTTGTATCTGAGGTGTTTTAGCAAAGACAAAGAAGGGCAAATATTTTCACTTTTGCTCGTTAGAATCAAAGTCTCATCATACCCATGCTCATTTTATCAGAGGTCCACTGTATAGGAAGAATTACCTCTAGCTTTCAACAAAAAAGGGAAAATATGTGTAGAAATCCTTAGGGACCAATTAAATAATTAAATCTTCAACTTCTGGCACAACTTTGAATAAGAACATTATGTATTACACATATATTGTATTAATGAACACAGGGAACATCTGCCCTTAATGACCAGCAAGGTTTCAGACAACATGGCTATCTCACTTCATATTCATTTTTGCTTATGTCCTTTTAAAAATAGTAGCCTAAAACTGGGCCAAGAAAACAGCTTTTTCGCTGTGGTTGAATTTATCAGGCAAATGACATCATTATCAGCAGTCTGATTTTGAAATTTTTTCGATAAAATGCGGAAGGTTGGAAGGTCTATAAACAGTTTCTCAAAATATGGCATATATTGCCATTGTAATTCTCTTACAGTGTAATTGCTCTTCAGCAAAATCTACAATGGAGACCCATATTTTTTTGTTAGGTTTTCTGCTCCTAGTTTTACACACCCTGCAAGACTTTATTCGATTGATATAGATGTGGAAACTTCACAAGAAGATTCCGGACAATGTGGAACACTCATTGTATGCATCTAAAAAAACACAAGAGACGACATAAAGAATGAATTATGAAAATATAACATGGCACATGCGATATAGGGAATGCCATCAGTATCTGAGATGCAAGTATATAACAAATTAACACACAATGATAAGGAGTAAAACTGTATACATATGTCTTAACAAATTCACACTTCAGTATGCTGGAGCTATACCCACACCGATTCAAAACAGCAGCCACTATGTGAACATCTCTCATAAAGAAATTGCATCAACGATAAAATATTGCCAATTACAATACTTCCATAACAAGCTGTAGAGAATTTTGTAAATTAAAGGAATTGATACCATTCAGGTTAAAGGGCGCAAGCTCAAAAGCCACTGGATTACCACCAACATACTCTAACCGTTAAGTACAAATAGGTTAAAAACAAATTTGATTTTGAATTCCTTCATTTACCAATACTTTGAATAAAAATGGAAAAATAATCCTCCTTCAAGTTTACAAGTGTCAGCTTCAAGTCTGTCATGAAGAATTGATAAGAGAAGAAGATGGTATCCTAAATCTATAAATGATTAACAAACGTTTAGGTCAAGATAGGCATTGGTTGCGGAAACTTACCTTTTTCACAATCACATTTCTGTGAATTGTGCAAAATATTCCTCTGGTGAAAACATTTTTGAAAACACTCTGTTTTGTAAGGCAAACCATTTAAGACCATCACAAAATCACGCACAGTACAATACAGAGATTGGATAGTACCAAAGTGAGTGAAACAGTGTGAGCAGATAAGGAAATTAATCAAGATGACAGTGAGTGGAATGTATTTTTCCTTTTAACCTCAATTTTTAAACAATGAAATGCAGCAGAATTTTGTAAATTTTGTATATATCATGTGCCCATCCTGTCCAAGTTAAAAAAAATATGGTACAAAATAATAACAGTAACAAAAAACGGACAAACAATATCCAATTTCAGACTTCATTTCACATAAAATGTACAATTGTATCTCAATGGAAAAAGGACAATTCATTTTATTCTATATAATGATGATCAGTTGTATTTAACTCCAAACTGTAAATGTTTTCATAATATTTGATGTGTTACCAGTCAAAATGAATTGTTAATCGCACTTTAGCCATATCATATTTATTGGCAGCACTAGAAAGTCTGCTATTTTCCTTTCAAATGGCAAAGACACTATCGCCCTGTCTCAGTTAAGTGCAGAGATTCGATTATTTACATTTTGCAATGGTCCAACCACATACCCGAAGAAAAAGAGAAAAGGGGAGAAAAACTGCTTTAAAATTTGTACAATGTTTTGCTTCACTGCAAATGTGTGTAAATTTTAAGATGCAAAGAGACTGAATTTGACATATGTCTGAAGTTAAAGCACTTGGAAATGAAAACAGATTTAGCTACTACTATTAACAGAAAATGACCTCAAACAACCTAAAATGACTTCACAAGGCTTTTCTCCAACTAAGGTTTAGGACTCACATGGACATATCGCAAGATGTTTATATCGGTAATGGACAGCTGAAATATAGAAGGAATGACGAAGAAAAATATAATTGAAAAATCAAGACTTCACCATTTAGAGCATTACAAGAAAGAGATCAGGAAAAAGAAATCTGTGCAATGTATGCAACATTCGTAAGTAGCTGCACTCACAATTTAAGGAAGTTGTTAAACAGTTCAACAGCCAAGGCTTTCATGGTGTAAATACAACAACATACAGATCCAGAAATACTTAATATATAATTCTCCAAATAATGAGGAAAAGATGCTTGGTTCATATTTAGGTACATCAGTGCAGTCAACCAAATTTGCACACATACTTCCTGAACAAAAAATTTCATTAAAGATGGCACAAATGTTGACCAAAAACAGAATCACAAATTGCCAAATTGGTCACAATAGATTACAAAAAGAATCATAGAGGGAGCATCACTGATCAAAATTGAATCTGGGCCAAATGTAAAAGAGTTGCTTCAAAGATGTGTTTCAATGATAGAAAAAAAGTTCCGCATAACTTATCCCCAACAACCTGTAAATAATGGAACAGACAGTGTTTCTTTTCGGAATTCATTGTTTATCAAAGCAAATTCCAAATTTCATTCGAATTTGAGTATTCATAACAAAATCTTTTTATCTTGAACTCCAAAGTTCTGCATTTACAAACTGAATCCAAATTGATCCCACATATGGCCTACCATGTACAAAAAAAACAAGGCATGAGCATTTCAAAGTCTTTTCTTCACACTATCACATAGCTAGCATGCAGACTGTTGATAACCGTCTGCTATATAAAAACGTCACCTAGGTAAAAAGTCAATCTTTCCAGCCTAAAATTAAAGTTTTTCACATTTAAGTTTTTCACTGTAGAGAATGGGGAAGGGCGGGGGTTGCTACCGGCAGTGGTCTCGCATCAAATAATATGCCATAACTCATCCAGACCAAGGAAGCTCAAATTGATGCAACGGTACAAAAGAAATACTAGAAATTTTACAGGGCAATTGAGGTGGCTACTAGCAAAAATTCAAAAGGCTGTTTACAATAACACCATAATATGCTATTTGTTTTAGTGAAACTTTCATATGTCATTCAACTGAAAGTTTCGATAACAAACAGATCACAACTTTAATCGTAGCCATGCAAGAAGCATAAAAATAATAGAATAGATCAAAAGCCCTCATGCACAGCAAAGACAAAACTTTCAGAGCACAACAATAGTTAGTGAAGTGACATCCTGTAGAATGACAGGCGCATAGATGTGTCTTTCTATCAGTATAATGTAAAAGTTCCCACATACCGTATTGCAAATCATAATAAAGCATATTGCATTACATGCAGTGTCGTGAAACATAGAATCATCACTCTTTAGACAAAGACACCCAGCACAAAGACATGAAAAATACCTAGGGTTGGAAAATCTTACCAATAGATGGCATAGGACAAAGTTGTCCTGATATGGTTCAGTTTCTACAATTCTATCTAAAAAAGGAAGCTACTGGGTTTTCAGAAGCACAGAGTAACATAAATCTTGCAGTAACGACAATCCAAATAATGTCACATTGGCTGAAAACAAACAAATTCCAAACCAGGCATTATCATGGAAAAAGGCAAGTTATGAAGTTGCTAGTAAAAATAAACCAAAAGATTGGGGATGCAGCAAACATATTAGTTATTGAAAATGCCCATAAACTAGAGATGTACAAGCCATTCTTTGAGTATATGCATCATGTCTTATACAAAACCTTTGTACATAAACTGTATTGTTAGTTCTAGGGAGGTTGAATTATGACTAAGCAGAGCAGACAATCTAGTAATATGTGGTGTTCATCTTCATTCCCTGCGTCTTTTCAGTTACATCTTCCTCAAGAGTGTAAAGATCAGGGTCCACCTGTGTGAATCGGGATATACCAACAGATGAAAGACGTTCCATCCACTTTTTAGAGGTACTCAGGGTCTGCAACTTGTCAATAATTTGCTGCTTAATGGCACCTTCAAAATAGAGGAAAAGGTTCAAAGTTAGAACAGAAGAAATATCAGCCTACCACAATGTCATGCAGTTTTAATTATTCATAATGCTGGCAAAATTGAAAAATTTGCATTTCATTGTTGACATGGCAAGTTGGAAAATCAATCCTATCTGTATCAGATTATTTGGTAGTTTCTTTTCCAGCTAAAGCAAGAAAGTCTATGTTAGGCTAAAATCAATCTTATCCTTATCAGATAAGCCAAAAACCTAGCAAACATATTTGAAATATTTTCTTTCTCAGCTCAAGAAACAAAGATAATGTTAAGCGTTAAGTCCATAGGACTCTTGGGCTGTTCACTGAGGTTCTACAGCACACAGCAAGACTGTCTCAGATTTGAAAGCCAGGGAGACATTGTTATTGCTTTTTATTCTTCGCCCGTTGTAACACTGCAAGGTCATTAGAGAGGTGGGCAATTGTGTCCCTGCCTATCAGGGCCAAACAGGGTTGAATGGGATGCTACATATAAATTTCTAAAAAACTAAAACCACCTTACATCGACCTTGAACTTCCATCTTCTGTGAGATAGGTGAAGGTCCTAACCATTACCTCACAGATGCCAGCAGTCAAGGAGTCGATCAGGACAACACAAGACGTAAGTCTTAGCAGAAAGAAGATGAAGAAGTTGTTTTAAGCCTTGAAGAAGGAACTTTAAACATTCATGATTTCACATCTCAATAATTATGCACTCACTTGAAAGTCTAGAATTGAAGAGAGTTGGGTAGATAGGTAAAGGTCCCAAAGACTTCAGGGAAATTATCTTGCTCTTATGGTCTTCATGTTCCCGTAAGTAGCCAGCTAGTACTGTAGAGTCAACTGCTGCAGCGACAACACTATGCTCAAGAACTTTCTTGATAGAGTTGAGATGGGAGCCTGCGGAAGAAAAAGTTTGGAAACACATAAAAGCTATCTGTATAATAAAAATTATACACAAATGAAATCTCTCAGAATGCATTTGGTATTGGTACAAAAATCTCCTCTTACAAAAATTCTCATTTACTTTTAACATTTCATAAAGACTTGGTGAATTTTTGTGCCTGCTCAAACTATCCCCAAACCATCACTGAACCCAAACTATACCCAAACCCAAACTATCCCGTCCACTCAATATGCACATTAATGTGCCATGCCCGAGAAGTCTGATCCAATCTCTGCCAACTGCTCTACTGGATGGAGCCTTTCAATTTTCTAGCTGTGTGACTATAATGTGTTATTGCTTTAAATACCATGGTTCCCAGATTATGTCACAACATGGTCGGTTGGTAAACCTAAAGCACACGCAGCATGATAATCTTATAAATCTACACAGTGTGTAGGACTCTTTATTCAGCCCTGTGGGGAGATTCCTTTTATATCTGGTTTATAGATTATACCTCCCTTGCAACGCTGTTAAGTAATTTAAGGGACAGTTATCTTGACAGTGCCTGTCTGAATCAACCAGGCCAGAAAGGGATTTTGCAGAAAATAAAGTAAATAAGCAAAAGATGGAATAAAAAAAAACTGTTCACTAAAAGAAATTAAAGTGGTTTACAGTAAACCAAATCCTGACAACAAGCAGCTAATTTCACAATATACACAAACCTGTTTCAACAATGGAACCAAAGAAAGCAGCATTGGTACTAAACTTTTTCTTTAAAAAGTTCAACACAATCAAATTTCCGCTGAGAGACTTTTCACCAGTGTATGCCCAAGAGCAGCCTTTCAGATCTTTCATCTCCTTGAACTTCTCCCTGCCAGACAAACATTTTATTCAATACAATGTATTACTGCAATCACCATATCGTTTGGTTTGGTTTGGGCTTAACGTCCCTTGCAACACTATAAGGTCATTTAAGGGACGGGTTACTTCTACCCTGCCTGTCAGGGCCAACCCGGGCTGAGAGGGACATTGTCCCAGCAGAAAAACGGAGATATACTCGATCAAACAAACTGCCCCACGCCGGCCTCGAACTCACGTCCTCTGCGTGATAGGTGAAGCGCCTAACCATTACACCACCGCGCCGGTAAATCACCATATCATTATTTATACTAACACTGAGTTGACAAATTAGCATTGTTCTCCAAACTCATTTTACACACCTTAAATCAATTCTTTGTAAGATTATGTATGTGGCTTGGTTTCGTTACCAGTTTTACATACCTTGCAACACTGTAAGGTCATTTAAGAGATGGATTACTTCGACCCTGCCTGTCAGAGCCAACCTGGGCTGAACGGGATGAATCCCACCAGAAAAACAATGCCCGTCCGCATGTAGAACCGAATTTGAGTCTTCCATGTGATAGATGAAGAGCCTAACCATTACACCACAGACTTCAGTAAATCTAGTGACGCATCAATGAATACTGATATTACGTAAGATGGTTCAGATACAGTTAACGATAATGCAGAGTGTCTCTTGGGACGGCTGTTCACAATTAGTTTTAGCAAAAGTATGACACAACTGAGGCTCAAACCCACGGTGGGCTGCTCATGACCTTTCGCTCTTGAGACTGAGACAGATGCCTTAATTACTGGGCCAAGCCTGTTGTGGCAAACTGTGTGGATTACTTCACTAAAGTTACTGAACCAGGGCAACATTGAAAAGATGTGACACACACATGGTTCAGTCCCTGAGTCAATGGCTGCAACCATCATGTCCAAGTGTTGTATCGATAGTGGCAGTAAATGACTGTATTTGCACTTAAGTCATCTAGTCCGGAGAGGTCCTGAGACTGCCCTGCACTTCTGGAATATCAAAGTGCCAATTTTTAAGGCTCTCTGGTCCTAGGGTACAGGGTTAAGCCATCATGGCTCCTTAGGTCATTGTCATGATGGCCAATTGAAGGGTGAGTGACCAATAAAAGACCCAATTGACAACAACAACAATCATGGAGCCATCCTGATTATACCTAATATTGCTTAATATTCTGAATGAACCATTTTGTTCCTATTCACATGACCCGTGACCACGAAAATCTAATGTGAATACAGAAAAATTGAATCGACACATGTATTATGCTCCTTTTTAAATAACATTTTGAACTATGAATCAGGCACATCTCCAGCTTTCCAAGTCGTGATGAATGACATAGGAGTCTGATATTTAATTCAAAGCTTGATTATAAAACTTTTAATGAACCTTACTTGTTTGCCGCATGCACAATAATTTCAGAAAAGTACACTGCTTTATCTCCCACTAAAGGATGCACATGTACAGGGGCTACAGGGCACAATTCCATGTTCTCTTGCTTCATCTTGCGGAGCCGAAGGTAATCTGTGCTGTGTACAATCACTGAAATAAATAAAAAGATTTAAAAATCACATATGACAGTACAAAGCTTTTTACCAAGTTAAACTGGATTTTTCTGTTGGTAGAGAAGAGCTTACAACCAAAGACATTTAATTATTATGACATTACAAATGCATGTACAATAGTCTATGTCTAAAGCGATAGAGCTTGGTAACAAGCAAAATGCAGGATCTTAGGCAAACAGGATTCTAGCCAAATCATCAAGGGGAAGGGCCAATGGTGACCAATTGACTGTATGAAACAAACTTTTTTTCCTGAGCTCAAGTTGTATATCTTCCAAGGAATGGTTTACCTTGATGGCCAATCACAATGGTCTTTCGTTACTTTGAGAGAGGCACTCCATTTTCACTTGTGCCATCAGTCTAAAGACCTAGGGCAATGCCATTCCTCCTCCCTTATATCTGTCAAATATTTATATTAGCTCCTAATCTCTGGTCAAGTTCCCCGCTCATGCCATAATACAGCATTGTGTAGTGATCAACCCATTTAAAAAGGCAGGCTCACTGCCAACCATTGGGTTCTGAACTACAGGGCTTGTTGCTGTCAACACATTGCCACATTTAACACAAAGAAGATGAAGCATCCCCTTGAGTATGGACACAGTCTATGAAGTAAATTGAGAGGGGGAGGGGAAACAGAGATAAAAAATCAGGCATGATAGTGATAGTCAGGGAAACAGAAGCATCGAAGAGCAAAGTTTCTGTTTCTTAAGACTTCAGGATATTAAGTGAACCAGGAAATATGCAGTGGAGTCTTAGCTGTAGACTTCTGTACTCCAAGTATTCGCCGTTAAAACCCAGAGTACATTTGTAGCTGAGATTTTTCTGAATACTACAATAGCAGCACATAGAAAGAAGTAGATGGAGTAGACCACATAGGAGCGTCAGCCAACCATCCAAGCTCAGAAATGTGACTTACCAATATCAGCCAAATTTTCTGAAAAAGGGTTTGCTCTATCTCCTGTGGGTCCAGTGAATCTGTCCTCAACGATCAAATCTGCCTCAAGACCCGTTGCCTCTTCAACACAGTCCCGGAACAAGGTGAACACTTCTACAGGCATGTCAGGGCACATGTAGGTGAGGATTCTCAGCCTCTGGTTGCTGCTGCTGCTTGACATTGTGACTGGTTTTAATTTGTCCCAAATTTCTGAGGTGAAAATGTTTCTCAAACCTGAAAAGAAAACAAAAGTAGCAGTGAGTTTCAGATTTATATAAATGTGGCTGGTCAGCGTACCGTGAAGAGAATAGTACTTTTCTTATTTACTGTTGATTCTGATTAATTGGTTGTGGTGCAAAGCTTCTTGAAACATTACAATTCATTTGAAATGCAGGACTACCAATTTTCACTTCCATCTGTGATAAGATGGGGGTCAGAGCCATAATGAAAACTCTGACAAAATCCCAGAGAATCCCCCCAGAATTCAAACCCCTGACCTCTTTAATCTCAAAAGACCTGCCATCCTCAGAGTTAAGAGAAAAAAAAAAACCATCTGTAGGCCCTACCCTTTATTTCTGAAAAAAAAATTCCTTTTTTTTTCGAAACAGCTAAAATAAATGTTTTATTTACTAACTGAAACATGGCCTGGGATAGAGGCTTATGACCTATGAATTTTTCATAAACATAAAAAATACTAGCCATAAAGGTTCTTACTCCCTATAGGCCTGCCTCATTCCTTGCGTGTTAACGAATTCCTTAGTATATACCTCTTCTGAGAGCTTTAATTAATACATTAAAGAACTTTTTTAGAAGGTATATAGTAGTTCTTCCCTAAATGCATGGAGCTTGGGAGCGCTCGTAGTGTGCGTCTATAGGCTTATTATAGAGTGTGCATGTACATGAACCTGATCAACAATATTAATAGGCTAATATAAAATGTAACGTCATGAAGAAAGTGAGTATAAGTATTTAAGCTGAGCAGGGGGGAACTTCCCCATAATGAGCGACCAAGTCTCTAAGCCCTTCCTCAAACACTACGCCTAATACATTATACTATGCCCCACAAGAACCCATGAATATCTAAATTCTATGATTTATACAAAAAATACATTTAACACATCTAGAATACTAGATTCTAGATCTTCTTCCTAGCCCCCGCGTTTACCACCAGAGCAAAGCCTACTTGACTAACTTGATGTGATGCACTGGATCGATCTGGTTGCTCGTTATGGAAATTCTCCTGCAGAATATGCCTTTGTATAGAACGAAGAACCCTTACAGTAAGCCATACCCAGTTCAGGCTTCTTGTGCCTAGTGATTATATGTAGCCTACTGAGTGACTGGATGGGCAAGTTTGGGTCAGCTCATGGGTCGGAGCATAGGTAGGCTATATATGGGCCAAGTGACCACAAAGTGTTTATCCTAGCCTAGATTTACTTTCTTCCTCCGGCTTTCAAAAACCAAGGATGAGGAGTTCGCCCTGAATTTCTTAATCTTTATTTGTAATTTGTTTTGGAATTAAAACAAGGTGCTTTCCTGAGAAAAGTGGGATGTTTGGAATAGAAGCTTTTTATCTATCTAATCTATGATTGAATTGCAAGTATTTCTATAGGAGGACTTCCGTAACGAGCGACCAGTTTGATTCAGCGGGTCAAACCTACCGTCAGTTTCAACCTGTTCACACTTAC
>JAUKPP010243102.1:9431-23654 GCA_032273245.1 Phyllaplysia taylori | reverse complement strand
CTCTCTCTCTCACTCGCTCTCTCTCTCTCTCTCTCTCTCTCTCTCTCTCTCTCTCTCACACACACACACGCATTGATATTCTCTGCCCATCTAGCCATCTTCCGCCTTCCTCAGTATCCCCTGTTTCGATTTTGGCTCACTAAATGTGCTCAATACTTTCTTTCCTTACAATAGAGCAATGGTGGCTCTCGTTAATGAAATGTTTCTCGAAAAGCATCTTTCACTGTTTGCAAACATTTCCTTTCTTAAAAAATTCAAACAAACTTTATCTGGTCAGTGGTCAGCTGGAGCATTGCAAGGGTCAGTTTAAGATGTGACAATATGAAGTGATGTATTCCAACAGTGAAATAAACAACATTTAGACAGGAATAGCCTTGATCTTGCTTAGATTTAATCGAAAAACCACGTTTATACTAAATCTTCTTCAGAGCACAAAGTTGTTCGACGCGCAAAAAGTGAGACAAACACAGTTCAACACCCCTATCTCATGATGATAATGTGCAATTACATGTAAATCTGAAATGCTGATTTTAAGTATCAATCGATTGCAATAATGACTTGGTAAAAAAAATATAATTTTTGATGAAAATTTAATGGTATGGAAATACCACCACTTTGAAGTTGGATTACCTTTCTATTGATACACCCTGTATCTGTAGTTATTTACTTTGGCATACAATGGATTCCATGACAAAAAGATTGTTCGATTGACTTAATCATGGAATCTAGTCAACTTTTATTTATGAATCTTATCTTACGTATAGTATACGAGGGCATCAACTCAAAATTCAGTATATTGGCTTATATCACTTTTTGTCATGGAAGCTCTCACATTGCCACATAACATCTGAGCGTTAAGAAAGAGACAATATTTCATGTGGATAGGCAGGGAAAAAGTTTTAAAGTAGCTAAAAACTAACTGACCTTTTTCTGCTCTGTGAAATTTTTTGCATCAATAGCTGCCACAATCTGCTCACTAGCCTGCAACAAACAAAAGAAAATGGTTAACATATTGACATACTACACATATGTAGCAAGTTTGTGCACAAGTGACTTAAATTTGCAAAGTTTACAAGTTGTAAAAAATTAAGCAAATTTAAGTCTTTGCAAAATATTACAAAATACCAACAGAACATGCTATGTTACATCACATTTTTCCACACTAGTAAAATGTACACAACATATCCACATCATGTACGGATACTTTTTTTTAAGAATTGTTTCCTGCGCTGGAAACCTTGAATTTCGACTTCTCTTAAAAAGGAGATGATTGCTTATACATCTAAGAATATGTCATATAACTTGCATGTTAACGGGCAATCAAATTGCAAATGAACTCATTTGTGAAAAACAAAATGCAGGAAAAAAAATTGTGTGCACACAGAAAATAAGGGTAAGTTCACACACGCATGCAAAACCTTTATGAATACTACCAACATACATTCCGTGATACAATTAGTTTGGCTTCTCAAGCATATCTTTCCTTCCCATTACTTATCGAAACACACACTAAAACATATGCCCCATGCCGGAGAAGCAAAACTGCGTCATTGCATCAGGGCTGGATGTACATGACGAGTAATGTTCCTTGTCTATTTGGCTATGTGGCTATGAAGTGTTAAGTCAACTTTGCATTTGCATCTACTAACTAAAGTTGAGCTTGCAGGTTTGCTTTGTCAATGAAAAAAATAGAAAGGCAGATTTGTGCATGACTGATGTATAAATACTTTTGCTAAATAGAAGAGAATGTGTCATGTGCTTTAGCAGTAAAATATAAAATATCACCGGTAAAGCATTGTACATTTTTTTTCTCCTCTTTAAAAAAAGCTGGACAGCATCAATCTACCTATAAAATTCAAGAGGCATAAGAAGGAAAAAGTGCACAGTGTTATCACGCGTGAACATCCATGGTTTCCTTGCTTCATACATATCACTAGATGTATGTGTATCTCATACTACCAACGGTCTACTGTTCATTTGACAAAAGCAATGTTGAAGGCTTGGCTACATTTGATGCAAAATAGACTGCCCATTTTAATCACTATAGGTGAGGAATTCATTTCATTTTATAATACGAGCTCTTAATTTGTCATTGAAAAGGCTGAAAATCAAAAGAACTGTATGCAAAATGTTTTTTCTAAGCATCTGCTACAAAAGATGGTTTTAAATTATTACATTTCAATATCAACAGAGAGCACTTTACAGTAACAAATGGCATCCTGAATAAGGCTCAATATGATTGTTTAGGTTTTGGTTCTACATCCCTTGCAACAGAACTAAATCTTCTCAGAAGTGGGACTTCAGATTCCACTTCCCATATATATATACAAAAAGACAAGGGTAGAGCCATGAAAACTCCTGCCAAATTTCCCTCAAAGAGGAAATATTTGGTACATATTCCTCTAGAACAGAGAGCATAATTTGAAGTACAAAAAATCGAGGGCCAAACGAGACAAGTAATGCCAGGTCTGAACACTTCGTGCCATGAGGCCTTTCCTCCTTCACCAGTTATAAACACTAAAACCCAAAGACCTCTACATTCCACGGCCTGTAGATTACTGATCAAGCACAGACCCTCCCTCATCAGCGTATTTTCAAAGTGGAAAGGAATAAAAAGCCAGGTAAGAGAGTTGAAAGCGTGGAAATGGAAATGGAACACGAAAAAGTAATTTAATCAAAGAACCAAATCTTTGTCATCTAAAATTGTGCATAAGATGATCATAACAAAAGAAAAATGAAAAATTACATACTTCTCTTTTTGCCATATGGTCGCTTAATGTTTCTGCTTCCTCCAAATTTCCAGATTTTATGGCATCATCAATTCTAACTTCCAGTGCTGTAGGTGGAGCAGGTCTAGAATGATCTGTCAGGTGTAAATGCTGGTTCACATTCATAAAATCTTGAAGATCACCAGCCCCTGAAAGTCTGTCTGTGGGTCTAGAATCAGAATTTGAGTTATAGTAAAAGGAAAAAGAGAAAGAAAACAATAGTTGAGATATAGAACAAAATCTCAAACAACAGGTTCCTGAGCCCTCCTCCGAGTCCTCTCACCACCGATACAGAACAACAAAGAAGAAAAAGGACAAGAAGAAAGTTGATGCATGGTGGTAGGAAGGAGAGAGAACAAGACTAACATTTTGTCAGTGCTTCATGCACACCTGTAGATCCCAACCAAACAACACTGTAAACAGTGAGGACATGCAGGAGAGCAGAATTTTGAGTCACGTTGCAGTCCAAAAGAAACCAAATCATGAAAGGGATTTCTAGAATAGAATCTGGCATTTTTCCATAAAATACAGGATGCCTGAAAGCTGTATTAAGACAGGGTAATATATACAGTCAAACCTGCCCAAGACAACCACTCATTGTCAAGAGAAAAGTGATCGCCTTTGACAGGTGTTCATCTTGGACAGGTTAGTTGAATGTGAAGTGAAAAGAGAACCCTTTCCCCTCCCTCCCCTTAGATGAGTATGAATGAAGTGGGGAAAAAAAAACCACACAAGGGATGTTTTAAAATATTCGGAATTTTTCCTTTCGGAGGGGGGAAGGCTGGTTTCGGCTTTGTATTTTTGTTATTGTTCAAAATGTACCAGACAAAGGAGATAGATTGCCAAGAGGGGGGTGGGGCAAAGAAATGTGCTGTCATCACAAGCAATACCTCTGCCGCAAGTCTGTTGTTACCAACTGGGTAAAGAGAGGAATCTCTGACTTTGCCTTCACTTCGTGTTGGTCAGTAATAAATTGTATTGTGTATTATGGGATGGGCTAGTAACAAAACAGGTGAATGAATTAAGATAGTCGGCCTGCCACACTCATCACAGCTGAAAATTTGTTATCCAATGATCAACACGGGTAAGCACAAACCTTGCCAACGTTCAGTGCTGGTCAGCGAGCAGAAATGGTAGGAGGGGCTAATATGTAACAGCGATAGGTGAAAAGAATGGATACTGGTGGCTAGGACAATGAGTCCTCTCTCTTCCACAGTGATAGAAGCCCATGATTATGGTAAGGTGTTGGGTAAAATGAGAATCGAGTGGTCGCCTTGGGAAGGTTTTTGTGGCAGTTGGTCAGTAAAATAGGGTGGCCGCAGTTGCGTTGGACAGGTGGTCATCTTGGACAGTGTCATTATAAGAAAAAAAGAAAAAGGGGAGTGAAATGTGTTTGTTTGTACAGGTGGTCGCTAGAGCATGCTCGACTGTATTTCATGACCCAACCGACAAACTCCCAATGAACCAGACTGTTGTATGTGCACCTGATACAAAGTAAAAATGGCCAAGAAGAGGTAACAAGTTAACTTACTTGGGATCAACTTTGCTATCATCATTAGCTTTTGCTTTCCTTTTCTGTCCCTTGGAAGTTTCAAGTGAAGGTCCAAAACTCACATCGTGCTTTCTCAGGATATCTTTGTCCTCAGGCGAAGTAAATTCTTGTGTGACTAAACAAAATTGAAGAGAAAAAGCAGCGACTTGGTAATGTAGAGACTCATAACCACCAGGTTGCTCATTAAAAGCCCAAACTAAATCAAACAACTAAAAGAGCACATTCTTATTTTTGCATTGTACATCAAAGGAAAAGAGGGAGAATATTTTCTGATGCTTCTACTCAATGAAAATTACTTAGTGTGCAGAAACACAAATCAGCAAAATCAGAAAATATAAATTACCTGTGTTCATTACTTGCTTCTGAAGATGCTTAATACGCTTTTCAGTTGACCTTCTCGTGACATCATCTGTTCTTTTCTCAAGAGATTTGAATTTCTGAGGAAAGATGATAATACACGGATAGTGATTGGATTCCTTCTATCTTGTTTATTAGATAAGATTAAAAGAGTCATCAAGATCATGTCAAGAAGATGAGCAGTCCACAGCCTACATGGAAAAAAAGGACAATGTTAAAAATGTCTAGTTTTGCGACATTGTAGTTCAACAGAACAGTAACATTAATGTCAGTGTGATCAGTTACAACTATATAATACAGCAAGAGAAATGCCTAGGCCTAGGAGAAGATGAATTGGCAAAGGTAAGAACATCATGGCAGTTTGCAATTTACAACTACAACCTAAGGTTTAGTTTTTAGGACTTTATAAGTTTAATTAGGTGGCTTTCCACCAGCTTCTCCGGCTCCGGCACCTCACAATTTAAAACTACGAGCGGGGGGAAACAAGCGGTTATTATGCATTATGATTATGCATCTAATTTCTCCATAGGATTCGATAAACTAAGTCATCTAATCAGAATAAGGGAACCATTTCAAACTGAAACAACTTAAAATCAAAATCATGTCAACAAACCACACAAACCTCCCACAGCCTTGAAGAAACATTTTTAGGAGGTTTCCCAGCTGACGATGATGGTGCGGAATCTTGACACTGACAGTCTTTATTATTAGATTTAGATGTAGTCATTTCCATTTTGGCGATTTGGAGGAGATAGAGGCAGAGGGATCTAGAATCTAGATCTAGAATAGATCTAGATCTAGCTTTAAGCGTAGGGTTTTCCAATAATTTCTGACCAAACCTAGATCTAAGTCTTTGAATGCTTATAACTGGTGCTGTTGTTGTTTAGAATCTAGCAGCTGCGATTTGACTTAAATCTTTGCATATGAGAATATGAGATAGAAGGTAAGTTTTGCAGTATAAAATATAAGTGAAAGGTAAAGAAGTTTTATTTCGGCGTTCGGCGGCACATCCAATTCCAAGATTTTACATAGCTATTGGCTTGTTTTCATCGCAAAAGTTGCGGTCTCCCCGCTAGAAACTGAGCTTTATGCAGGGAAAATGAGGTAGAATCTACCAGAGAATTGGAAAAAGGGTAAATATTTTTCAAAAGTATCTGCATAACTTCTCATAGAAGGCCCACATTTGTTTGACTGAAAATGCAAAGCCTTCAGAGAACTTTTCATACTAGTAACCTAATATCGATAGGTCCCGATCGGATCAGTTTTTTTTATTTTGAGTAAGTTGTAGTCTAGATCTAACGCCAGTTACAACTTACATTTGAGAAAGAAGGGGGTGATCTGCTTGTACATGGTACCTGGTGGATCCATCATCCTATCTAGGCCCTGCACGTAATTTTTTTGTTATCAATGAATATCAATTGTCATCGACATCGTCATCATAAGTTGAAGTTGAGTCAAAAGTCAAGTCCCTGCTGAAGGCAGAGGAGGTGAAGTAAACTTGTAGCCTATCAATAAGATAAGATAAGATAAGATATCCTTTATTGTCCCAAAAGGGAAATTTGGTTTCACGGATTTACAATTCAGATGGGTTCAATAGCAACATCAATACAAAGTACAGGTAATAATATTGTCAAGCAAAACAACACAAAAGTGAAGTATAGTATAGTATAGACATTGTAAACATTACACTCAACAAGAAGTGGTAAAGGACTCAGATGTGAACCTGATGGCACTGGGCAAAAACGACTTTCTGTAACGTTCTCTGTTCATTTTTGGAAAAAAAAGTCGATTTGAACAAGAGGACACGTGGATTTGGTGGAAGAGAGTGTGGTTTCTGTCTTCCAAGTTCCAGGATTCCAGGATGGCTTTTACTTTTCACACAATTTAGAAAACAGTTAATCAAAATTTAAAAAAAGGGGGTTATTTATTGATGTCATTTTGTTGACCTAATTAATGGTGCGGTTTAATTTTGTTGTCATTTTCCACAGTGTTTTCACCCCATGCGATCAAACAGAAACTGATGACGCTTTCAATGGTAGCTTTGTAGAATAGATTAATGAGCATTTTTTCTATGTTGAACATTCGTAATTGTCTAACAAAGTACATTCTCTTATTTATTTTTGAAAGGACTTCTGAACAGGTGGCGTGCCAGTCCAACTTTGAATCGATTGATATTCCAAGATACTTATATGAATGTTCAATTTCAACTTCCTCATTGTTTATCTTTATAGGAGAGTGGGGTGTTTTCTTGGTCCTAAAATAAAAAATGATCTCCTTGGTCTTTTTCACATTTAAGAGTAAAAAGTGGTTTTCACACCAGCTTACAAAGTTGTCAATTGTTGTCAGATATTCATTTACATTGTTTTGGAGAATTAAACCTTGGATGGATGTGTCATTAGCAAATTTTATTATTGATACACTTTCATTTCAAAATCGCTCTTACATTCACTGGTGTAGATGGTAAATAAAGCAGGAGATAAAACACAGTCCTGGGGCGCTCCAGTGTTGGTGACAAGAACATCTGATTTAAACATAGTGTTGTCCATCTTCATGCAAACAAACTGAGATCTATCGGTGAGGAAGTCTAAGACCCAAAGAATCAGATTTCTATTTACTTTCATTTTCATTAGTTTTTCAGTCAATAGGTGGGGCTGGATCATATTGAACGCACTAGAAAAATCGACAAATAGTCTTCTGGCATACGTATTTCTGACATCCAGATGTTTATAAACATTATCAAGAAAATGAATAATTACATCTTCTACACTCCTTATCTTTTGGTAGACAAACTGATGGACATCTTGGAAAGGTTCAATATAAGGCACAAGTCTAGACAAAAGTGTTCTTTCAAAAATTGCAACAGATGTTAATGCAACTGGTCTTAAATAATTTAATTCATCAATACCGTCTCTTTTTGGTACAGGTGACCCTATTATGTCTATGTGCTCTTCTCTTGGGATGAATCCAAGCAGATCGGGCCAGAGTTTTCTTCTACTTGCTTCATGTAAAGGAGACTTGTGCAGAAATGATCTGTTGTTTAGCTGGGGAATATTATTTGAACAAGTAGCCTACAACAATATAAATAAATGGTTTTTGTTGGTGTCTGTCTTTTTCTTCGTGTTCAGGTCACAATGGTTGGATCACCCATGAGTCCGCAAGATGCTGCGGCTCAGCTCACAGCCTTCAAATCATATGTTCAGCTGATCGCAGACTCAACCCCGGGCAGTAAGTTCAATTCTAAGCTTACGTCCATTGACATTGAGATAATTTCATATAAGAGTATTGTTTTCATTTTGCAATGGTGCCCCTGATCTTACATCGCAATTGTGAAATTCTGTTAAGTCAATTAGTCACCATTTAGGAAGCAAGCAGAAGAGAAATCACATATGGGCCATATGGTGAGAGTACTGCCACATGTCTGCTTGTTGCTGGCTTTTTTTTCTCACGAGTGTATTTTATACTGTGGTCAAAGTCATAGACAGGTCGTAGATATGATCCGTTCTATGACAGGGCTTGTGATTCAGTGCAAAGATGAAGGCAGGCATACAATTGACCCGCGGAACATGTTCTAGACATGCTTAGTGTAAAAAAAAAATGACACCAATGCCAGTTGTGTACCCTACAAAAAAATTCAGCCCGGGTTGGCCCTGACAGGCAGAGTCGAAGTCGCCCGTCCCTTAAATGACCTTATAGTGTTGCATGGGACGTTAAGCCAAAACCAAACCAAACCAAACAAAAAAATTCCGAATTTTTATTGGAGAATACAGATAATGATGGATAAGGGAGAATCTCGTATCTGGTAATAGTTGGCAAGTTAAGGTACTGCATGAGCAGAGGCTTACAAATAAGTTTTTTCTTTTTAGTGAAATTTAGAAAAGCGCTTATGATTATATGTATGCGATGTGTTTTCTCAAAAGTATTCAAAGGTTTTCATCTAATCACACATTCTCTTCAGAGTTTGTTTGTCTCACAAATTATTACACATTGAAAAATATGTAAATGCTTAGGGAATAAAATAGCTTACTTAACTAATTAGTGTAAATAGATTTAGAATACGAATCACTAACATTTAGCCTGCAGTAACAGCAGTTCATGTTTACTATTTCAAACCTATACAGTCTTTTCTATTTTTGTCCATGACTTCTTTTTACAGTTGTGGAAAAGAAATTAAAAGCAGCACAGGAACTGAGTGAAAACTTTGAGGTGAGAGGAAAATATTAACTATTATATATTTCACAACTTAGAAACACATGTGTCACTTTTCCCTTAAAACTATGACAGCGACTGAGTTGAAAGTTGACAGATGCCTGCAAAAAGATAGATAGGTCCTCATGACAGGCTTCGATTTTTTATTTATTCATTTCCTGAATTGAGAAAAATATATTTGACTAAAAGTTCCCGTCCTTCTTTGGCCTTTAAAATAATTCCACCGAGAAACGAAACAATTAACACACGTTCAAGATATGTTCGGTGCGAGCGTGCCTCGCAACTTTCCCGCATGGTCTGACATGAACCCCAAACACTCATGCATGCATGCAGCCTACTATGAGGATTGAAACCCCTGTTCTACTGTTCTTTTTAGAACAAGGAATGGGGTCGAACCTGGAACTAGGACCGCTCTTTATAATACTTTGGCACTCTCTCTCTTTTCGTATAATGCTCCCATTATTACCTGGACAAAGCCAGGGTCTCAGCTAGTATTTCATAATTCAATTGTCTAAATGTTTCTGTTCCAGACAATAAAAGTGTCTCATAATGATGGATTGTTTTCAATTTAAAGTTATTCTCTTTTTATCTAGGCCGTAAGCATGTAGTTTGCCTTTTGAAATTGAATTCCTTTATAATTACTTAAGTTATGTGAATTTTTATACTTTATCAATATGATAGTTAAGTTGCCAGAGTTACGAAGTTCATTCTCTTTCAAGTGATTTAACAGAAATTCTCAGCTGATATTTTTTCTGTTCTACATGTAGGGAACTTCGGGTTGATTGGCAATTGTTTGCTTACAAACTGAATTATTTTAGTAACAAAATTCTATTTTGTAATGAAGTAGCGAAAAGTGTGTTTTGTGTGTACATTGTTGTAGTTAGTTACCATTTTAAAAAGAGCAAATGTTGTAAGAATGGGAAGTGAAAGCTGCGATTATGCTTGCTGAGAAGAGATATTACTATTTCTCTATACTATAAAATTTTGAGGATTTGCTGATAATATTTCATAGTTTGATTGCTTAGATTTTTTTTTCCTTTTGTTGAAATGTTTGTTTCAACCAGTTCATGTCATATTTCAGAGTGTGGTCGCATTGCAACAGTATCCACAGTTTCTGGCCGAGCTTATGAAAGTTTTCTTGAAAATTCTAGATGAAGGAGAACCACAATTTATTGCAGAGCAGAACATACAAGTGAGTAGGATTGATTCCCTAGATGAGGTAGGATGTCACCAAAGTTACAGGCTGTAGTCACAGTTAATATGTTCATTTTTACTCTTCCTGTAAGGGTCAATGGCCTATTACTGTTTTGCCGGCTGGTGTGAATAGGCGTTATTCGTCTGACACATGTGGAAAATCTGTATTGGCGATGATGATCAAAATGATTTTCCGTGTTCACACATTTCAGCAAGCCAGCAAGACAAATTTGATGTCTATTGTAATCAATGAAGGTTATATTTTCTTTACAATATTTGCTCTTCTGTATCTTTTTAGTATTTAATTTCTTTGAGAGACTTGACGTCAATATTCAGAGCTTGTTGCTGATAACACCCACGCTGATATGTTTCTCTTTGATCAAAGAAACAACTTCACTGATACTTTAAGCCTTTGAATTCTCTCTGTCTTGCCTGTCATGTTTTTTAACTTGTCATCTTGAATATCACGTGTCTGTATTTTTTTTTGCATTTTCTTTTAGAAGTGAATGCAAAGATAACTGCTAAAATCACTGAAAGAAATAAGTGCATTCCACCAGTTGCTTCTTAAATGTGTATGACAGCATATGTTCTTCTTTTGCTTCTCAGGCTGAATGACAAAGACAATATTTTTTTTATTTTAACTACCAGTCTCTCCAGCATATAGCCTTTCAATTCTCCGCAGTTATAGCACATTCTTCCTTGATTAATCTAATGTGCTTTAGAACTCAATATCAGCTAATGAGTTTACAGTAAATTATAGTAATTTGAGATTTTTCAACATTCTTCAAGGTGCAGAAACACACTAAATCACCATATCATTGTAATGCAATTCTCAGTCCCTTTTTTTTCAATTTTGATTAGCCATCATTTTTACACCTTTTGATTTCAGCAACTGAGGAAATTGTTGTTGGAAATCATTCATCGCATTCCTTGCAATGATCACCTGAAAAAATATGTGCAACAGATTCTCAACCTCATGTTCCGACTGTTGAAGGTAGGTAATATTGAAGATAGTCATAGCACTAGACTCACAATTGTGAGTCACTATCTTTCTTATTGTTTGGGAAGTTACTTGATATGATATTGTGGAGTTTTTCCATAGTTCTTAAAGGATGTTATAGATTGCTTCAATTCACCTCTGAGAATTATGGTCTTATAGATATATAGGTGCAGACTTAGAGCTATTTGTCATCGTAAAGTCCTCTGAAATGCTTGAGAAAGTTGTATATGACATTCTCAAGTTGTTCCATGGGGATAGCTGTGACATCAAGGGTAACAATGTCTCTCAGCTTCTTGGGTGTTTGAAAGTTACAGATATACATTTGCTCCTGTGCATCTCCCAAAGGTAGAAATCTAAGGGGTTGAAATCAAGACTATGGCAAGCCCGGGGGGTCAGTGTGGCACGACTAATTATTCTCTGGTCAGACTGGACCCTTGACCATTGAAGAACAGTTCTTGCAGTGTGTAGAGCAGCACCACCTTGCTGGAAATGCTGACCTGCTCTAATGTCTGGAAGGTCTCCAAAATCTGGTCATGATCTTGAGATAGCTATCAGAGGTGACTGTTAGCTTTTTTATCTCCATCCATGGAGAAATAAGGCCCAATGATGCACACTGGCGGCTCATGGCATCCCAGGCAGTGACTTCCAAATCGTGGTCATTTCTCTCACACACTTTGTCAGGCTTGGCAAAACCCTAGAATATAGTTTTATCATTGACATGACAGTATAATGTAGAAGTGTGTTCATCACTAAACCATAACATTCTGCCTAGCAATGTTTCATAGTCTTCAATCGCCTGAAGCAACCACCTGCTCCTCAGAGCGCCAATTGCCTAAAATGGGCATCATAACACGACTTTAGTTTTCCTCTGTCTCTTTCTCTCTCTCTCTCTCTCTCTCTCTCTCTCTCTCTCTCTCTCTCTGTCTGTATGTTTTATACTCCTATGTGTTCACAAAAAGTAAAATAACTTCATTTTGTTGTTTTTAATCAGATTGAAAATGAAGACAACGTACTGGTGTGTATTCGAATCATTGTTGAGTTGCTCAAGCAGTACAGACCACAAATGAATGAGGAGGTAATGTAATTTTGTGTATTTTTCACTGCTGCTAATTTAGTGAATCCAACACTCTTCATTTCAGTTGATTTGTCAGTGTTATTTATTTGTTTTACACCTTAGTTGAAATGTTTTGTCACCTTTATCAGATATTTATTTGTGAACAGTAAAGAGCAGCTTATTTTGATTTATTAGGTCTACAGATGGATCGCTGTCCTTGTTGCTCTTGCATGCTACAGTGTTGCCAACCCTCAAGATTTCATAGCAATTTTCACAAATTTCTTGTGAAGCTCCCGCTCTTATGAAAAATATTGAAATCTCACAATTTTTTTACTTAATTTTGCTGGTAAGAGCAAAACTGGCAAATGTTTTCTCGACCTGGGTTGGTTAGAATCGTGGCCGTTGACTCAGCCTAGATCAATGACAATGAATTTTTTCTCTTGAAAATGATATTTTGTTTAGTTAATTCCAAGTAAACACGCTGATGTTCTTGGCTCCGCTTATTATTCACGCTTCATTCAATTTTGTCCAGTCTGTCATTACTTTCAGGAACTTACTTTATAATGTCAGGACTTGGATTTTTGGGAAATATGAATTTGAATGGATTCTTTCTGCACCATTTCATGCCCCCGCGAAAAATTGTAGAATCATACTAAAAATAATTTGAAATCTCACGAAAAGTTCCTTTTGTCGGTTGGCAACTCTGATGCTTTAGAATGTGTTCAGCATGATGTTCAGCTACAGCAAGTTGTTTTTACGTCTATGGAAAAAAAAAAGACAAGCATGGCTTTCTTTTCCAACCAATAACCTATTATGTTAAAAGGAACATCTTTGATGACAAGCATTTTTAGCTAGTAACATTCTTTTCATTTGATGTGCTGGATTCATGAGCTGTACATTATGCTCCTTGCTTGAAAGGAAATAAAAATTCATTTAATGTGTGTTAACTTTACTTTTTTTTTTTTTAGAGTTAACTTGAGTAATTATATATATTGTCTAGAAAAATACTCTGGATTCGAATTTTAATTTTCTTATTTTCGATTACTGATAGCTTTATTTGTTGACGAAACCTTGTGGTGTTGTACAGATGGAAGAAACTAATCTGTGTTTTGCCCATGTTTCCCCATGTAAACTCAACCAGGCACAGAAAAGGGTATGACCTACATTCCTTTTTTTTTCTCTTTTATTTTTTTCTTCACTAACAAATTATTTACTCTCCCCATGTAACCCACTTTGTATTAACTATCAATAAGTCTTTTATATAAATTGGTAGTGTCATAGATTTTAATAGGATATTAGCATAGCCTTCTTTGAAACAATACAGTCCTTCCTCAAGCTTTGCTTCATGCACTGTACCATAATATTTCTGTGCTTTATTATTACTCTCCTTTCTTGATACTTTAAGTCTAATTGCATGTTTGAACTTAGTTTAACAGTACAATAATACATTATCATCATAATCATATGTCTTATCAATAATGTAATGGAAACATTATGAGCTTCCACACTAGCAGCTTTATGGCGAGTCCAAATAAAAGTACTTGAAAATTTCAGTTTTTATTTTAATTTCATTGCTTAGTTGTTGGGGGTTTTTTAGTGGGTTTTTTTTTTTAAGAAGTCAGAAATCTGGGCTTTTGGGGTTGTTTTTTTACTTTTCACAAGTTCACGATAATGCTGTGCTGAAATATTTCAGCAGATGTTAGTACAAGCTTTCAAATCTGAATTTTGTGTCTATGGAAAGGGTACATTGTTCATGTTAAATTTGGCAAGAGTGTAGAAATATTTTTGTGAATCTGCTTCAAATATTTAGAAGTCCTTAGCTTTCTGAAAGATACATTGTCAACTGTCAGTCTTGCTTTTGTTTTAAGATTTCCTCTTTGCTTTTTACAAATTCCTCTTTGCTTTTTACAAATTCTTATTATTTTCATTTTGATTTTACCCTACCCTTCCTTTCTCATTTCCTTTTGTCTTTGCACTACTAGATCTAGCTAGTATGATGTGCTTCTCTTATGCTTTCAAAACTTTCAATTGTTGAAAATATTTCATATTTTCCTTTTTATGGGGAGGGGGGGGGGGGGGGGTTCGATATTGC
>JAUKPP010243091.1:0-13504 GCA_032273245.1 Phyllaplysia taylori | reverse complement strand
TACCTCTACTCATAGTTGTGTTTGGTACCTCTACCCATAGTTGTGTTTGGTACCTCTACTCATAGTTGTGTTTGGTATCTCTACTCATAGTTGTGTTTGGTATCTCTACTCATAGTTGTGTTTGGTACCTCTACCCATAGTTGTATTTGGTTTCTCTACTCATAGTTGTGTTTGGTTCCTGCTCTCATAGTTGTCTTTGGTTCCTCTACTCATAGTTGTGTTTGGTACCTCTACTCATAGTTGTGTTTGGTTCCTCTACTCATAGTTGTGTTTGGTACCTCTACTCATAGTTGTGTTTGGTTCCTCTCTACTCATAGTTGTGTTTGGTTTCTCTACTCATAGTTGTGTTTGGTTTCTCTACTCACAGTTGTGTTGGTTTCTTGCACTCAGTTGTGTTCATTCCTGTCTCTTCAGAGCTGATGTTCCTTGAGACGAGTGCCCTGACTGGTGAGAATGTTGAGGAAACGTTTCTCAAGTGTGCTCGCTCCATTCTGACCAAGATTGAGTCCGGTGAGTCTTAGTGATTTTAAACCTATAACAGAATGTTTATGTGCTGGATTGGATTTTTAAAACCTTTTGGAACACAGCAAATTTTTTTGTGTGTTTTAAGTGCAACTGATTTCAAATTCATGGTAGAAATAGCCATGCCATCAATATATTTTTTTTTAATGTTGTCTGTTGTCGTTTCTGCAGATGATAAAAAATGGTAAAATCCTATCTCTGTCAGCAATGGAGTTTTGAATTGATCACACAGAGAGAAAAGAGACAATCAATCCACAGTCAAAGAGAAAAGGACATATGTATCTGCAAAATTTGAATTTTTACTTTTTCACAGCTTGCCTTTTGTAGAGCTCTTCTTGTTTTCACCGCAGACTCCTCATACAAAAGACAAGTAGATTATGAAAGAGAGGGAGAGATTATGAATTTTCCTCATTTTTTATCATGTTGGTTAAAAATTATTATCATTAAGGATAATTACTTTGATTATGTATCTGTATCTCTTCTTCATCTTTCCACTTGGGTGGTTGGGTCATGCACTGGTGTGGTCTGCTCCTGTAACTTCTTACTTTCTTGTAATCAATTTCTTGACTCTGATATGGCCTGGTAACGTTCATACCAGCCAACCCTCTCAGAAAATCAGTAATTTTCCCAGATTTTGATGAAATTCCGGGATTAGACACGAAGATCCTGGATTTTGATAGTACAATAATGAGTCTTTTTAAAAAACAGCACAAAGTAATGAATTGATAAAGGATGATGCTCAGGTGCAGTTGTAACTGATGCGAGGAATCCTAATAGAACATCCAGAAACAGATCTATGTGATGAAGGTGGACACTGCAAACATGCATGAAGTTACACAATGCGAAAATACGATGCGTGCGATAAGATCTAATTCTTAGAAATATCCCTGATTTTTATGAAAAATCCCTGATTTTTATGAAAAATCCCTGATTTTCTCAATGGTATTTTCTGAAAGCCATGAGTACGTGTTGACAGGTATGTATTGTTGATAGTGTCCAAAAGCTTCAACTGAACAAACATGCAATCATTTTACAGGTGAGCTGGACCCAGAGCGTATGGGCTCAGGCATTCAATACGGTGACGCACTCCGACGCATGCACAGGCAAGAGAAGCTCCAACCGCGGATCACTCGACCTGAGTGTAGCTGCTAGTACTGCAATGCTGCAGCAAAGTGGTAGGGAGAAGAGAGGATCTGGCCTCTGTCGGGAACTTACTTCAGTGAGAAAGCTCTGTCTTGCTTCTGATGGAAAAAAATGTTTACGCTGTGAGGAAGGAGGGTGGGGAGTGGGCATGAGTGGGCATGATGTGTGTGGGTATGAGGGACACTGGATGTATTTCGTGAGCTTATTTCTTTCTATTTTTTTGTATTATCTCCAAATTTAAAAAAAATTTTGCAAGGTGAGAATATGGCTTGAACTCACCGGCTGAAAAGTAAAATAGGCCTCATTGACAGCAGTAAATTTGGAGATGATAAAAAAAAAAAACCCACCCCACCCACTAAGCTATTTGCTTGAGTACTCTGTGATGAAGTTGTACGTGCAATAAGCACTGGTACGTGTGTGTGTGTATGTAGTTGCAGTTGATGCCTTTGCTGAAAACCAAGCTTTTTCGCCTGGGATAAGATCTTCTGTGTCAAAACTGTGACATGGGCTGTGAGGGTTTTGAGGGTGGAGGTGGTGGGGAACCTTGTATACAGTGTATTGTGTTTTTTATATTAAACCTTTTCCCTCCCTTCCAAGAGGGAGAGCTGTTCAGAAAACATCATTGATCATTGTAGCCTAGCCCAGAGGGAGTGAAACGCAGGAAAACCCTGGAGACATCCGTTTTGTGTTTATGTGATGCTCATACCTCTACATTGTACAACTGACTACATGACATTTTTGAAGATTGAATACAAAGCTGAAACCTGAAGGTAAATTTACTTTGGTCTACCCAGTTTTTGAAAAATATGTACCATGAATTAAACTGTTAAAGTAGGAAATGAAAGGTCTTATAAACGAGGTAGTTTTTTTTAAGGAATGATTTTTGCGCAGACTTGGCTTGTTTACATGGCTTGTGGGTTTTTTTTGTCCAGATATTTATTGTAGTGGTAAGACTGGATAGGAAGGGGGTGTCACTATATTTGTACTGTTTCCATACTTTATTGCCGTTATGATGGGTTCTTCAGAAACCTGTGCCTTAAGCATAGAGGACAAAATTGAGAGAGAAAGGTCAAGGCTAAAAGATATGTCACAAGTGCTGGCAGGCAGACATTCACAAACTTCTCAGTTCCCATTTTGAAATGGTGGTGGCTGACTAGTGGGGATGAAGGCATTGCTGTCCACAAATTTGCTCTCGTTTTGTCTTGCACATGACATACAAGGGTTATCCAAAAAGTTATTATAATGTGGCTGTAATTTTTAAAGTTTCAAGTTTTCACTGACTTTATTGATGCAAATAAGAATTTGCTCAAACCGTTGTTGTGCGAAATTATTTTCATTCAAGCTTTATAGATTGAAAATTGACTTGAAACGTTTTGAGTTACAGTTGGACAGCCTAGTACGTTGAAGGGGAAGGGTTATTGACAGTTTAGCTTACGTCACATTACATTGCAGGTTGAATTTATAACAGTCTTGGTCTCTTATCATCTCTCTCACAAAATGTGAGCTTGTAAAGTGATTTGATGTATATATACATATATATATATATATATGAACAGGTGTTTTGCAAAGATATTTTTTCCATGCTCATTCAGTATATTCAGGGTTTTTTTTTTTATATTGATCGATTCTAAATTGAAATAACGGAAAGAGATAGAAACCTTCTGTCTGCAACCAATTAAATTCATCCAAGTAAATTTTTTCTGGTACCAAAACCAAATGATTTCATTAACAGACTGCGATAGTGCCAGTTTGCGCACACAGGCCCTGATTTTGGCACCCAGAAATTACGCTTATCTTGCATTTCCCAAGGGCGTCTTGTGCGTTTTCAAAGCGCACCTGCTGTTCTGAAAAATACCAACCGAGCACAATCCAAATCTCAATCAGAACGTGATATCAAAATTTGATAGGAACTGGTAATGTGGATTGCTATGACAACGAAGATAGCAAGAAGTGGATTTGCAATTTGCATGGTGCCCGTCCAATTAAAAAAGACAGCTTCACAATTTGATACTCCCAGAAATATCCATAGCTTTATAATTTCAAACAATAATTCACAAACTTTACTTTTGTAAGACATAAAGCCAGAGCTAGGTAGATATTATTCTGTCTGTAAAAACAACTTTAACTAACTTCTTATTGCCTTATAATGGTTCCTAGCAGTCCTCTTTTGTAAACCTGTGCACTGATGTGACGCCTTGACCTAAAAACGGCCACGTTCCACTAACTCCTTTTGAGAATAACTTCTCTATCAACTTAATCTTATCAAATAGCCCGGACAAAACTTAATTGGTCAGTTAATGATATACAAAAAATAGTTTACTTTTATCGCTTACCATTTTAGAGCTATTTCAGTTTAGAATCGATTAGAATATTTTTTAAAACACCCAGTATATCCGTGCTCATATGTACAGTAGAACGCTGATAATCTGACAGCTGATAATCCGACACAATCAGTGGGAACAGATGTTTTTCCTCTATTTCGTGTCTTGATATTTCGACAATTCTGCTCCGACTCCGACATAGATTAGGAGGGCACAAAAGTGATAATGAAATTGAAAAGACTGTAAGAAAATCCGACATCAATTTGCAAATTCTTGAGCAGGTAGGACCTGTCACACCAAAGAGGCCGCCACACAAAGAACAGATGAAACCCCAAAAATCAGATGTAACGCTAGTTACGCAGAATCCCATTCACCAACCCGACGTGTTGTGTACACAGAAGGGGCAAGAGTTCGTCAAATAGCAGACGACTATTACCAAGCTTGACCACTACCCTTGGACTCCTCGTACCGACCCCGACAGCGTAGAGCCTGATAACTTTTATGGCGTGCCAGATGCCCATAAGCAAATAAGAGAAGCCATCTACAACTTCATCCACCCCCTCGTACTCATCCCCTTCTCAACACTGTGTATAGTCCTAACATTAAGAAGATTTACACAGAGATTAATCGTCTTTAGTACAACATGTACATGTAGCCTACTAATTATGATATTTTGATTTTTTTTAAAAAGATACACAAAATGGCTCAACTGCATAAAATCAGTGTTAAATTACATAGGGTTATATAAGGTTGAAATACATGTATAGCAGATCGGATAATCCGACAAACTCGATAATCAGACACTTTTGCCGGGGACGGGCATTGCCGGATTAACAGCGCTCTACTGTAGTAACATGTTTGTGCAGCATGAAACTGCTCACATCTTAGAATTTTCGGTGTACCGTAAAAGCACATAGTATTGAGTTGCCTTGAAACATCTTGTAGATTACCCCAGAATGTTTCATTGTGTACAGAGTGTAATCGTATGATGGTTTGCTCCGTTTCTGCATGTATCGTCAATGTGTTTTTTGTGATTGTTCAATAGATTGTCGTGTTTGCTGGACATCTCATGTAATATTTTAATGTAGAAGAGATCTGAGCTCGAGGGCTGGGCACTCAAGGAAGGACCAATACAACACTTGTGTCTGATATTTATACCATGATATGTATGTCAACATTTTACATTGTGTTCTCCTCACTCTGATGCTGAAACATGTACATCTGCTTTCTCTAGTTCACAATAGAATTATCAACGGAGGGTTTTTAAAAAGATGGTTTTTATTTATTTTTGTTTCCTTGGATTGTTGGTAACATAATGTTTTTGCTTTAACTATGATCATAATTGATTTGGCAATATTCTCATAATTCAGAAAACAATAGTAGATCTAGTAAACCCAACCTCAATGAAAAATTTGTGCCATACTTCTAGTTTCTGTATTGTAAAGAATACACTTATTAACTTTTTCAAAGTGCTCCACCAAGGACTATAGATTCTGCCAGTGGAAGGGCATTGTACATTGTGCATTCATGATTTGTTCAAGTAGAAAAGTACTTCCGAGGCTTCTACCTGAAACTTTAACATTTTTTTAGATTAGTTTTGGCCAATGATAAAGCATAGCTGATACAGCGCTGATTCAATTTTTCAGTACGCCATTTTAAAGTTTGCTTTCGTCAGATTACAGATAGACAGACGCAGTTGGGGAGGAATCTGTATGGTATTTAAGTTACTCACAAATCAAGTTGTACTGTGCTTTTCAGCAGCAGATTTGCATGATCTAAAGAAAACGATTTGTTTGCCCCTTGTTTCTGCTGCATTTGAGCAGCATTTTGTTTATTCTACCAATCTGGTTGTTAACTTGTTCCCTGTGTATGGCAGGGTGACGGATGACCAATCTCATACAGGACTCTCACATTTTGAGGTCAAATTCTGCCAGGGGAAATGTCTTGTGTCTTTGTACTCACTGTATTGCTTTGTCATTTTTTTCTTTAGTTAATCCTCGGAACGTCAACTGTTATTAGATGTTAGATTAGAAAGCAAGATCATTTAATTGTGGAAAGATGTATATTTATAGCAATTTTTTCCTTTTGTTCAAAATTTGGTCTTGGACTCAGGAAGACCAGCTAATATTTTCATTGTATGACAAAAGAACGCATGTGAAGACTTTGGTCTGCTTTTAGGAATTGCTTAACATGGTTTTTCAAACTTAGATGTCAACTGTCTTAGTTTGCGTGTACATATGGTGATGAATATCAAAAGAAATAATTCTAAAGTGTGATCATTTTTCAGGCTTTGTTGAGATGGTTTAGTTTTATTTTCTTTTTTTTTACTTAAACACTTCGTGTTGCCTTTATTTTCCTTCTTCCATTGTTTTTGTTTTTTTCTCATTTCTGTGATTATGTTGACTTATTGTGCCGAATTAATTTGAGGTGATAGTAGTTTGTCTTACATTGCAAACACAATATTCAAGTTATTGTTTTTGCAGTTATTTGAACCAGTCTTGCCTTTGTATCATGTTTTGAGACACCAAATTAAGCTTACTAACTTTCTTTGACTTGTTTAGTTATTTATATACTTTAAGTATACTGTCCTGATTTTGTTCTCATGCATGCTGACAGAAAAAATCACTCTTTTCTCAATCCTAATTTTATTGCATTCTATTTTGGGACACCCCTTGTTATGTCTGGATAAAATATTTCATAAAATTTCAACCATAGACGGCACTGTAAAGTGTTTAGTTCTGCTCTGGCTCCCCGAATCTTACCTCAGAAAAATGGAAATATACGAAGCAATATTAAAAGTCTGACTTTTTATTACTCTGTAACAGAGACAATAAAGACTGGGAATGCAAAGAACCTGCAACTCACAATTCTGCACAGTTCGAAAAGATTCGCTGAGCATCTTGACAATGAAATACTGGTCCTACAACCGTTTGCCACGATAATTTCCAAATTAAAGGGATTTTTTCAGTGTCACTTTTACTGAAAAGTTTACCTCAGTTTTAATAGCTTTTTTGTTTCTTCCCCTCTTCTTATTTCTTTCTTGTTTCCATAATGTATTGACATGATGAAAAATATTGCTTTTGTCCTATGTATACATGTCTCTTGCCTGACAAATATTTTTCAAAAGATTGTGACAGATGGAAACCCACACCCCTGATATTTTTTAGTCACCATTACCATTGGACGGGAATGTATTTGATTGCTATTTGCGTTGCTGACTATGAAAGTGTTTGTTGTACAAAATCACACGCTGGGAATGCAATGTTTCATATCACTAGATTGTCTACATGTGTCAAATAGAGATAATATTATACATTCCTAATTTGCCTCTATGGATGTTCTTTCTGGATGCTCCATCCTGCACCTTCATGATGCATGTAAAATAATGGATTGAGATTGTACATAACTACCCAAATGAACAGATCATGTTTTCATTTACATTAAAGTATATTCAGCTCTCAAAATGGCGAAGGTGATCATTGTTTGTCTATGTGGGTCTTCAGTCAGGATTTCTACTAAATGGGGTTATTGGAATCACCAGAGAGTCTTATTATTTGTTTCTCTTATAATGATGTAAAAAGAGATATGATTGTCTAAAGTGGCTCAACTTACCTTTTGAAGTAAGATCAGAAAAAGGATGAAAAAAGGCTTTAAGACTGGACATTGTGTTCTTTTGTTCCACAGCAAACAAGGTGCTTGATTTTCTGTGTATTTTCACCATGAATATTCTAGACTAGCTGGGACGCCAGCTTTGCCTGAGTAATAATGGGAGCATTATACAAAGAGAGAGAGAGGAGAGAATACATAAAGAGCTTGGTCCTGATCCCAGGTTTGACCTCATTTCCTGTTCTAAAAAGATATGGGGCTCAATCCTCATAGTAGGCTACATGCACGCATGAGTGTTTGGAGTTCACGTCAGCGCGTGCGGGAAAGTTGCGAGGCGCACTCGTGTTGAACACATCTTGAACGCGTGTCTATTGTTTCATTTCTCTGCGGAATAATTATAAAGGCCAAAGAAGGGCGGGAACTTTTTGTCAAATATATTTCTTCTAAATTCAGGAAATGAATAAATAAAAAAATCAAAGGCCGTCATGAGGACCTGTCTATCTTTTTGCACGCAACTGCCACTTTTCAACTCTGTAACTGTCGTAGCGTAGTTTTATGGGAAAAGTGACATGTGGGATTCCAAGTTGTCAAATATGTAATAGATGTGAACACAAAATCAGATACACTGAAGTTTGAAAAAAAAAAAAAATCAACTCCTTTACCACCAAATTTACTTTTCTCCACATTCTGATCTGCAACTGAAGACTCATTTAGGCAATGACTGCATTGCAAGGCATGTTAATTATCTGTGAAAATTCTCTAAGTATTTCTACCATTATATCTTGTCATTTGATATATAAGGTCCATCATTGCGGGGTCTTTTTTTTGTGTAGCCATGGGGAAGCGTTTTAAGCAGAGTGATAAATGAGTACCTACACCCGTCAGATAAGTACCTCACATTTGTGTCATTGCATCTTATCTGCAATATACACTACAGTAGATTCACACACGCCTCGCTACTTTCTTTTGAGTTTGCTTGTGCAGCAAATTCCATGTTGTTTGTCAAGACTGGTGGGCTGTGTCACTGTTAGGGACAGGATGGCTGTTGTGCTGTTTTAGAAACGAACACAAAACTAGAACATCAAAGAAAACAAACAAGTAATTGTGAGTGAATTATGTCAATTTGTATTAGGAGACTGTCATAGTTGATTTTCTTCAACAACACAGTTTGGGTAGAAGTTGGAGAGGATACTGATATAGACTAGTTTTTAATCCCCGAAGTTTTGAATTTTCCAAAAAAGTTGAATGAAAATGTCAGCTATATTTTTTCCAACAATTGTTTGTGCAAATGTTGCTCTGTTTTGTCCAAAAGTTCTGCACGAATGCATTTACCATGTGAGACATAGCGGTTAGGTTTGAGTATGTCTTGACAGGATTACATTTTTCTAAATGATTAATGTCTTCTGTTGTAGACAAATTCTTTAAATAGGATTAGTAGAAAACAAAGAACGGGCTCAGTATGAAATTTTTATAAACTTTGTGTTAAATGGAAGAAATTAAGCTAATTTTCTGACAATTATATATGTATCTTTGACAAAGCAAGTAAAATTCAGTTGTCATCAAGTTTTGGAAAAATTTGTCCAATACTTTTGGAGGGTAATAGATTTGTACTAATATCGACTATAATGAAGCGTCATTGTGTGTACATGAAATGTTTTATTGAAATGCTGTATAAAATTATGGAGACGGTTGCCACATAACTTAAATTAATTGGACTCCCCGGGGTTGGAATGAACTTTATATTTTTCCATTTTTGCTATGAGCATATAAACAAGCACACATGCCCATATCTATATTTTCATAAAGTTGTATGAGGCCTCGTTCAGCTTGTGAAGAGTTAGTGACAAAATAAGTACAGTGGATGCTGCTTAAACGGAAATTGGTGGGACTCCCTGAATTCTTCCTGCGGCCCAATGATCGGCATGCACATTCTTGTGCTTTCTTGTCATTTGCTTGTAAAATTTATGGATCCACGTTACCTGGGGAATTGTTTGTGAAGACATAGAAGACCGAGCCATCAAAATTCTTTTCAGTTTAGACTGAAGAGCCTTCCGGCTACACATGCGTTTTCTTACAAGGGCTAAGAAGGAAAAAACTTCAGGATTTTGTTTTCTTTTGGATTATGGCAAGTTTTGGGTTAAACACTTTCAGTTTAAGCAGTATCCAATGTAAATGCCTCTTGAAATAAACAAAATAAAATAAACTTCACACTTAAACTCCATGTGTGTGTGTGTATGTGTAAGTATATTTGCCATAGAAGAGATTGACAGGCATTTTTGTCTTGTTATTTGTGTACATATTAAGCCCAGGCCTGTGAGAATTGAGAACATGTATATATTGTTTTCCTGAGTTGTATTTTTTTGTCAAATCAGTATCTCTACTAGATTTTCTTGGATTTGTAAAGTCTTGGCAGACATATCAGTTATGATAGCATAACACCTGCTGTCTTTGACAAAAACTGTGTTTGGGTAGGCCACATTGTAAGCCACTTAGCACTGGGGTCTCATGACTCAATTCAATAAAGAGATAGACCACAGACGGAGGCTTTTGTAATTTGCTATTGGTGACTTAAAATAGGGTTGCACAACTCTTAATCTGAAGATAGAGGAGGGGGTGTCACATTTTGCTGCCCTGATAAAGCATCAGTGGGGAAGAGGAAGCTAGTTATTGTACTTCTTCATTCACATTTAAAGGTACGGTTGGCCGTAGCCTAAATAAACTAAGTAAACCAGAGACCTGGAAAAATATTTTGTCATTGAGGACCTGTAGAAAAATAATCAGTAGCTTGCACTACTTGCCTCTCATTGAGGTGAAAGTGTCGCCGGATATTTCAAAATGTACTGCGGTAATTGTAATTGGTGAAGAACCTGATCTCAAGAGGAGGTGACTTGTTTGCAGTATTCATGAAATGAAATTTACACTTTAGTACTCTTTATAGGCTGTCACTTTCACTTTCAGATGATTATCATCTCCTACATCTCCCTTCAGTTCACTTTCTTGTGGCAGGTCATCAAATCGTGACAGTAGTCTCTGCGTAAAGATAATCTGCTCAAATACATGCTATGGTGATGACGAAATTTTTACTATATATATTTTGTGTGTATAAATGCATGCCCTGCCTAAAGGCACATTTTTCAGCCTTTCTGTGCACTGTGCATGGTAATTTAGAAGCCTCTGTGTGTTTGCACGGAGCATGCATTTAATTGATGAAGGTGATCAGTTTATTATTAAATAAAAAGAACCCTGTCATTTCACAAAAGTGTGTATTTGACTTGAGCGGAGCATGCTTTATGTGGTGTGCATTTCGGCAGAGACTGCTGTAATATCACTGTACATATAGGCCAACAATATAATATAATCAAGCTGTTCTTATACACAATTATACTAAAATGTTGGCACTTGAGCTTTGTTGCTGCCAAATTGATTTGTTTTGAACTTGTGACTTTGTGAAATGGAAGTAAAGCTGAATAAGTTGGAGTTACTAAACACCAACAGCAGCGTTCATTTATCCTTCATTGCTTACCAAAGGTTGATACAGTTTCCTTGATTGAATTTCTCCTTCTGCATGATGGAATTTTTTACAAAGCATGGAGTCGTCAAATGATCAGTATGACATCATCAGCAACAGACAGAGAATCTCTCTTTTTCATTCAAATATGTATAGAAATGAAGATTTTGATGAAACAATGTGTTTGCCAACAGATGTAATACATTAGTACCCATAAAGCAAGGTGAAGTATAGTAAATGGAGTACATTTGTTGTTTGTTCAGGTGCGTTTTTACAGCACTATCTGTGCTATAAGGTCACAGTAGAGCCAGAAAATATACTTCAGGGCCAAAAGTTTGATCCCCATGGGGAATTAGCTTTTCCATCTCTCTGCTTGGACATTCTGCTGTGCCAAGGCAGACCGACGTATCTGCAAAAATTATTAATCCCCACATCTTTGTTTGAATGGACGCCTATACCCATTCTGCATTTTATATCATAGGGAGGAAGACATATGTGTGCTACAAGTAGGATATTTCACTATGGCAAACAGGCATAACTGAAGGGCCATGCCCATATTTCCCATGATAGCATCTTTAAACAAAGATGCAAAAATTAACAATTTTTCAGATACATCGGTCTGCCTTGGCACGGCAGTAATTTTTCCCTCAGTTCAGCCCAGGTTGGCCTTGACAGGCCAAGTAGAAGTATCCCTCCTCAAAAACTTATTTTAGATTGTGAAAAACAAACCCTGGCTACATTTTTTAAATTTAGTGATAAATTATGAAATCTCAACTCTTGAAAGGCTTTTTAGATATAGTGAGATTTTAGTACATTGTCCACCGGGCACATTTCCATACTGAATTAACATTATGATGGTAAAATTCTTGACTGTTTCAGCGTGATGCAAAAGGGACATTTTTTTCAAATCAAGTACTTCTTTCCTAAATTTCAGGTTCTGTAAGAAGACCCGGCATGTTTTTTCCCATATTCTTATTATGTAGGCAAAATGCTAAACAACAATGTTGCACGGTTTAAGGGCTTAGAATTTTATGGTTAACTCTTTAAATTTGGAAATAGTGACCGTTATGGTGTGAAGTTGCTGGGTGACAAGCACAATTAACTCTGTTGCACAAAAGTGGCTGTTGATAATAAAATTTTGAGCATAGCAATGTTGTTGTTTTATTATTCTGAAGCTTTCCTGAAAATTGCAACCTGATAGCACCACTATAAATACCTTAGATGACACATGGACTTTTCACCTCCGTTGGCCCTGACACTGACAGGCAGGACTGATGAAGTAACCTGTGTCTAGAACTACCGCCACCTTACACTTACGGTACAGTATTAGTATTACAAGGGGCGTAAAATAAACAAACCTCCAAAAAGTTGTTAAGCTTATGTAGATGGTACTTCAGGATGCATTTGTTGTAAGCCTTCAATTCATTCAGCTTCCAATTCTGAAGTGTAGAAGTTCAGAGGTGTCAATTTTCCTGATAAATCCTGGAATCCAAATATCGTATGAGCCAACCTGGTTATCTCTATTAGTCTATTCTATGTGATTCAACGGTTTACATACAAAGTAGACCCACTGGATTTCAGGATTCTTTTTTCTTTGTTAGCTGGCATCTCTAGAAATTTATATACATGTAAAATATAATATTTTGTTTTTCATGTTTGAGTTGACGATGCTCTCGCTGTGTCATGTAGGTGTGATAGAACCTTGTCATCTGCCTCTCTTTTGTGTTGATCGGTTGAAGAATAAAAAACTGTCATTTTATTACCTTAATCAGAGTGATTTCTTTCTTTTTATAAGGCTTAGATACATGTATAGAGTGTACATATGTGTATATAATTTGGAGGTGTTGAGGTGCATAACCAGTGAAGGGGACATTTTACTTTTATTACTTTTTTTTCAGATATTTTGATCCAACAATGGCAATGTACATGCAGTTACATTTCTTCAGTGGCCAAGTACCTTCAATAGAGAAATTCAATACAACAAGCCTGTGCTGCCAGCACCATCAGCTATATTTCATGTAGATTGTCAAACCTATCTTAGCAGTCACCTGTACTAACAGCCGTAGTTCCGTGACATTCTCTGTTTGTTTGGTTTTTTTACTTCTCACAATAATGGTCCCTGGCCATAGTCAGTAATTTTTTCCGTGATAAAACAGGCTCTCAACCACAACCTGCTCATAGCGGTAGTTTCTGAGGTTTGGTTTGGTTTGAACGGTTAGCAGTTTTACGGCTCTTGCAACACTGTGAGGTTATTTGAGCGACAAGCTAATTCTGGGCTGAGAGAGACAAATCCCAACCAAAAGACATGCTCGTCCAGATGTGAGATCAAACTCAGATCTTCCACATGATAGACAAAGAGCCTAACCATTACACCACAGACACTGGTCATTTCTGGGTTTCTGGG
>JAUKPP010243080.1:2098-13505 GCA_032273245.1 Phyllaplysia taylori | reverse complement strand
TGTCAGGGCCAACCCGGGCTGAGAGGGGAAAAATCCCAGCAGAAAACCCCCCAGATCGTCCGCGATCGGGGATCGAATCGGGGTCTTCCGCATGACGGGCGAAGAGCCTAACCATTACACCACAACGTCGCTCCGGGCTAAAAGGGACTGATCCCAGCAGAAAGATTTGGTTTGGTCTGGTGTGGTTTTGTCACTCGTTCTGCGTACATCGCAAAGCTGTAAAGCTAATACTAAGAGACGGGCTACTTCGACCCTGCTTGTCCGGACCAACCTGGGTTAAGAGGGTCGAATCCCAGAAGAAGTATTTGATTTGATTTAGATTTGTCTGCTTACCAGTTTCAAGTCTCTTGCAATACCGAACGGTTATTTAAGGAATGGGGTATTTTTACCCTGCCCAACAGTATCAGGAACAACCGGGGTTAAAAGGGAATCGGTGTATCCAGTCCCATAAATGACCTTGCGGTATTGCAGGGCACGTAAAACATAACCAAACCAAACCAGACCCGACCCATTTCTACAGTCCAAGAATTAATTTGCTTTGGTTTGCTTTTGCTGACCATTATTACTAGTTTCATGTCCTTTGCAACACCGTAAGGTCCATTAAAGGACGGCCTACTCTCTCCCTGCCTGTCAAGGCCAACCCTAGCTGGGAGGGATGAATCCCAGCTGAAAAAAACGCGGGTCGTCCGCAAGTGTGATCGAACTCGGGTCTTTTACGTGACAGGCGAAGATCTTAACTATTGCAACACAGGCGTTAGTAATGAATGATCCCAACGCGTTTCTATAGGCGTAGAATGTATTAGGGAGGTTGGTTGCTTGGTTCGACCTTGTTCAACGCCCATTGCAGCAATATTAGTATTAGCTCATTAGAGAGGCTGGATGGCGTTTGTGGTGTAACAACAATTAGGCTCTTCGCCCATGGACGAAAGACCGAGTTCGACCCCAGCTGCAGACGATTTGCGCTTTCTAATATTAGAATTTTCCCCTGTCAGCCCTGACAGGCGGGATCGAAGTAGCCGGTCTCTTACCTTACAGTTACAGCACTACAAAGGACGTAAAACTACAAACCTACCCAAACCAAAGTCGACAGCCGCCGCTCCACTTCTATAAAAGTAAGGACGAGAGAGGTAAATACAGTTTGGTTGTAGCTTGTGTCCACCGTCTCAACCGCCGTTTATTTATTTATTTTTTATTTGCTCAGGCAGCAGCGTAATCGAACAACTCTTTCCGATTTTCAACCACCATGAGATCTTCAACATGCGCAACGCCACACACCATAATATGTGAAGAACCTACACTTGTGTATACTTTTGAAGATCTACAATGGATTTAGTAGCATTTATCATAGCCGGATCCAAGCAGATTTGGTCAACGGGACCAAAAGTCTTGTTACAACTAACAGATAAGGTTAGGGCTTAAGTCAGGGTTAGGGCTAGCGTGAGGGTTAGTAAGGTTAAGATTTAGGGTTAGAGTAAGACCCTAACCAAATCCTAACACTAACACTTTTCCTTGTTTCTTATTGTCACTGACCCGATCTGCTTGGATTATACCTTTATCATAACCACAGACCCAACTGAATATTATTTTACCGTTTTTCGCACTTATCCGAGAAGACTAGGAGCAGACAAGGAATGAGAGAAGAGGAACAGAGAAGGCAGAAGAGGGCAGACGAGTGGATACTCCGAGGAGAGTGAGGAGAGCAAGTCTGAGAAAGAATGAGGGAGCGAAATTAAAAGAAGAGAAAATGTTGAGAAGACGAAGAAATAAATTTGGAGAGAAAAATGTCCGCCTTGCTTCATGATCCAACCCGAGACCATTGGCACCAGAGGCCAACACCATAACATCTCCACCACGAAAACTCCCAGCATCCACCTTTTTGTTGGGTTGTAGAGTCCTGCCAGTCCCGGTGGCCGTGATAAACTGGGTCTAACAAGCCCGCCTATGATTGGTCTGGTTTGGTTTTGGCTTAACGTCCCCTGCAACACTGTAAAGTTAGTAAACCAGTTAGTTCTACCATGAATCATGCCATTTTATTACATTTCTGAAGTCTGGTTGAGGTTTGCAATTTTTTACTACTGTTTGTATTTCCACACGCGTTGCAAGCTCTTTCAAATCCTTTGGGATCCCAGATGGCAGTATCTCTGTTGGAGAGCCTCTTTTATCCTCGTCTGCAACACTGTAAGGCCATTTAAGAGACGGGCTACTTCGACTTTGTCTATCAGGGCCAACCTGGGTTGAGAGGGGCATTGTCCCAGCAGAAAAACGGGAGATATATACTAGATCAAACAAACTGCCCCACGCGAGCCTCAAACTTACGTCCTCTGCATGACCATTACACCACAGACGGCGATCCACCTCTGAATTGACTGTACTGTACATTGTTAAAAGTGGCGTTAGACAAAACACACACAAAACGATAAAACTCATATGAAAACCAACTGTTAGTGAAAGAGTATAATATTATTAAATCCATACAATTTCATACTGAATCCAATGAGTGAACATTTTTATTTTCAAAGATAAGAACCTCAGAGCATTTATCAGAATCTTCTCGAATGTTTTGATGTAATTCTAACAAAAATAGTTGTTACAAATAAAGAGAAAACTGTTGTGAAGCCGCAATTTTTTCAACATCAGTGGCTAAGCTATTCCACACATTAATTCCGTTTCTGTGTTACCTTGTTTTGATATATCAGTAAGCGTTTAATTTGTGTGTACTTTTTCCAAAGCTTTCTATAAAATAAAAAAAAATTAAAAAAAACACGCAAAAACAAAACCAACAAATCCCAGGACATTCGGATCTGGTGAAAAGATTGCGACGTGTGGTAGTTTGGAAGACAACAGATGTAATTCTTTATTACAGCAAAACAAGATTCATTTTGTGCATTTTTCCATCTTAGCTCTGTGCAAAACCCAACTCAATAGCTTTAATATATCTCATCTTGTGACTCAGAAAGAGATGTAACTTGCGGTACTTGTCATTTCGATGTAGCCTGCATTAAAAACTCAGTGCGGTAGGAACAACGGATGCTCTCATCTATCTCATAAGAACTGAAATGAAAGCTAAACTGATTTACATGGAAAAAAAAAAACAACCTTATTGCCCAAAGAGTCTTGAATATTTCAACTACCCCAAAACTATACACTTGTAAAAGTTTTATACAAAGTAGAAAATATCACAGTCAGAGTTGGACGGCTTCCAATAATAAACGTGTAAATGTATAAAGGTATAAATTTGAACAAAGTGATAATTATTTGTTTATCATACACGTAATACTTTACAAGTCAACATCTAAACAACATGGTGAGGAGCTAGCCGTCAAGGTCCAGATGTTGGCACAGTGTGTTCACAAACTCTGAGGAGATTGAAGAAATACAGTGGAGGTCAGACATATATATATGTAACATAGAGAAATAGTACATACAAGAGCACAGTTTTATGGATCGCCCAATTCATTTTACAAATACCGTAATGGTGTATGGATATACAATTAGATTCATAGTAATAATACATAATAACAAGTCAACATAATAATGGCATCTGTGGCTAGAAAATGAAAAGACAAGAAAGGATGACCTTATTGACCTTACCCCCTCCCCACCCCCTACAAAAACCCCAGAAAAAGCCATAAAAACAACAACAAAGAACAACACCCCCACCCCTCCAAAAAACAACAACAACAACAAAACAACAAAAGACAAAAACAAAACCAAAATAAAAATACATGTACCAATCAAACAAAAACTCCACTGACCGTCTTTCGAGATGACTCCATTGCCGTCGGTATCCATAGACTTGACCAGGTAGCGGACGTCTTTCTCGTCAAGGTCACTCTTCTCCCTCACCAGCCGCATGTCAAGGTCAGGCCGTTGGAGCTTCAGTAACAACTTCTCTACCTATATGTGAAGAGTAAAATGTACATTAATGATACCGGTATAGATACGCTGACGAGTACACAGATTAGTAGTAAGGTAGACTTCTCAACCTATGTGGATTGTGTAATGAACATATATAATATAGATAGGCTGACGAGTGCACAGATTAGCAGTAAGATAAAAGAGAAACAAGCATGGCATATATACTATACGGATAACAGACAGACTGACAAACTTTTATTACAATAGCAAACATTTCTAAACAGACTCGCGCACACGCACACACACACACACATACCCACACACGCACACAGACTACTGTAAACGTAGTTGTTTTCCCGTGGCTTTAATTTTCGCGTTTTTTCGCGAATTTGGGGGGTAAAATTGTGAAAATAACAACCACACGAAATTTTGACTTCTCCTTTCCTTTCTTGCTATGACAATAGCTCGTTACTTGTAACTGAGAAAAATTAAACCCCGCAAAACCGGTATGTCTGAATTTCGCAAAAAAAAGTCCATGCGAAAAAAACAACATTTTTACGGTAGACACACTGTGAGGCAGAGAGAGAGAGATAGAGAGAGAGAGAAAGAGAGAAAAAGAGAAACAGGCACACATATATACTCATGTGCAAAAGTAACATGACACTTTGTTTTCAGTCTGTATCTTTGCTTTCCATATGAGGTACAGCACAAAATATATATCTAAAGAAAGGAGAATTATCTGGCTACTTGTCTGCCAATTTTCATTGCAATCCGTTTACAGTCGTTGGAGTTACAAGAGTTTTTACAGAAACAAGTCGAAATTGTTGCGTCAGAAACATCGCAAAGAGCAAAAAACGCATCAGACTGAAACGGGGTGTGTCCACTAAAGCACTCAATAACCGCTCGCAACTCATCTCCTCATAGAATATGTGAGGGGATCATCTTCATCTTGAGTTTGCTCGTCCTAGGCTGCTTGAATTTGTCCCTAGAATCATCATCATCATTGATTCGTTGCTATTTCTGTCTAATTACCCTCCTCAGTGAGACCTAGAAATGACTCATGGGATTTAAGTCGGGATTGGTCACTGGCCATATTTTGTGTACCGTCCCATTTATTTTCAGAAGAAATATTCTAGTAAAAATAACTCCCATCTTGAAAGTCTTCCGAAAGCAGAGTTGACTGGAAAGAATATTTTAAAAAAGTATCTGTTGAATGACGAGAGACGAACTCGTTGTTCTCGTCTGCACTTGTTTTGACTAGTCTTCCGCATCGCCTTTCGTGTTAATTTCAACGCTCCTCATTATTGAACTTTTCTACCATTGTGTAGCAGGTCAGGCACGTCAAATAGTCTAGCAAACTTTTAGACTTCACATTTAGTTTAGATATTTCCGAGATGCCTTGCTTTTTCTTCTGTGTATACCTCTTTTGGGTCTCATTACTGAAGTAAGACGTACGACATGAACTTGCACTGAATAAAAACAACAATTTGACCCACTTCATAGCAAAAGAAAAAGTGGGGTGGATCAGCGTTCTATGAAAATGCAGCATGTCAAATTGATCAATAATCGAGGATTCAAAAGTCAGTAAGTATGAAGCTCTTTGTAAGGCTACCACACCAATTAATTACTGCAGCTTGTCCAAATCTTTGACTTTTTTCCTTTTGTTGACGCGGTTCTTTTGCTCTTAAACACCCAGACAAGTGCTTTAACCGAAGAAAATCAAAGGTACAGATCAGCTATTGAATGGAATTCAACTACCCTGGAATGACCTAACTCCAGCGGGCATTGATACATTAATAAAGTCTATTAGGAGATAAATGCGCCTGGTTTTTGAGTCTTTGTGGATACACCCCTCACTAAATTAGTGCGTTTTTTGCTCTTTGCAATGTTTCCGACGCTACAATTTCGACTTGTTTCTGAAAAAAATCTTGTAACTCCAATTAATGTAAACAGATTGCAATGAAAATTGGCAGACATGTAGCCAAATGATTCTTCTTTCTTAAAATACAAAATTTGTGCTGTAGCTCATACGAAAAGCAAAATTACAGGCTGAAAACAAAGTGTCAAGTTACTTTTGCACATGAGTATATAACTTTTCATTGCATAAAACTAGACTGTATAGACAAACCTTTTTCAAAGCCACCGGCTCGCCATCGTTGCTTGGGAAAAGTTTGTCTATAGAATGCAGCATCGCTTCCTTCCTGTCCTGTTCTTTGGAGCTGAATTTGGAGTAGAGGCGGCAGAACTCGTCGAAGTCGATTGTGCCGTTGTCTGAAATGGAGGAGAGGGGGTGAGAAGGGAAGAGAAATTATATTTATAAGTGTCTGTTTTTGTGGGATGGGTGGATGGATGGGTGGAATGAGTTGTGGGTGGATGGGTGGCTGGGTGGGTGGGTGGATGGATGGATGGGTGGGTGGATGGATGGATGGAGGGGATAGATAGATGGATGTATGGGTGGATGAATGCATAGATAAAGAAAGGATGTATGGATGGATGGATGAAAGATGGAATGGGTGCATGAACAGATAGAGCTAAGGACTGATTCTTAGCCGGATGGATGGATGGATGGATGGGTGGGTGGGTGGATGGATGGATGAGTGGATGGATGGATGGATGGATGGATGGATAGATAGATTGGATAGATGTATGGGTGGATGGATGCATGCATAATAGAAAAGATGGATGGATGAATGGGGGGATGGATGGATGGATGAAAGATGAAATGGGTGCATAAACAGAGAGAGCTAAGGACTGATTCATAACAGGATGGATAGATGGATGAATGGTAGAGCCAGAAAATCTTCAGCCAAAAAGAAAAGCCCACAGGATAAAGAGAGAATGAAGAAGAAAACCAGGTGCATAGTTCACACTACAGACTTGGTTTATCTTGTGCATAGCGCATTATATGAAAATACCCCATTCATAATCTCCTTAGCGAGTATAGAAATTATACAGAAAACATACCATATTCATCATTCAAAGTAAGATAGGAAGATTGAGACAGGTCTCTGAAATCAATAGATTGACCTTTGGCGGCATAGCACACTGAAATAGTTTTATCCTAAAAAAAACGTAGTGGTAAGGGTAAGGAGTGGGTTATTTCTAGAGGCGCCGGCCTCGGCTGTTTAAGCCTCTTCTTGTTTTAGCCAATTTTTGCTTTGCCTTTCATTTAAGCACTCAAGCAGCTTAAAAACGTTAAGTAATGTTAACATATTTCCCGTAAAAGACAAACAAAGAATCGTATCTGGTCTTCTTGTCTAATTAGTATATCACCACCTCAATACTAGCATGGACTGGCAAAACTCAAGATAGAACAGACCGGCACTGTGGTGTAATGGTTACGCTCTTCGCCTTGCATGCGGAAAGACCCTGGATCGATCCCCGGTCGCGGACGATCTGGGTTTTTTTCTTCTGGGATTTGTTCCCTCTCAGTCCGTGTTGGCTCTGACAGGCAGGGTCGAAGTAGCCCGTCTCTTTAATGACCTTACAGTGTTGCAGGGGACGTAAAACTGGTAACCAAACCAAACCAAATCAAGATAGAACCTTCTAGCACTCACCATCTTTGTCTCCATCATCAAACATGGCGTCGGCCTCGGAGGAGGATAAGACTTCGCCCATCAGACGGAACAAAACCTTGAAGCCTTTCAGATCTAGCCGGTCGTCCACAGCCTTACGGTCGAAGATCTGACGGTATCCTGGGGAGGAGAGAGAGAGATACAGATAGGGCGAGATAGAGATAGAGATAGAGAGAGAGAGAGGGGAGAGAGAGAGAGGGGAGAGAGAGGGGGGGAGGAGAGGGGGGGGAGAGGGGGAGAGAGAGAGGGGGAGAGGAGAGAGAGTGAAGGGGAGAGAGAGGGGGAGAGAGAGAGAGAGAGAGGGGTGGGGGGAGGAGGGAAGTGGAGGGGGACAATAAGGCTCAGTAGCAGGACTATACATTATTCAATGTTTTGAGGTAGGTGAGGTGAGCTAGAGTGACGCGGAGGATCTAATCATGGGTAGAGCAGCAAAAGAAGCTGGTGCCTCTATAAATAAATAGCCAGGATCTAATTATTTTTTGCTCACTCATACGAGAGTGTCTTGTCTTCAAATATCTTTCCGCAACATGTACTGAAACGCCTCACTTGTATACATGTGGTGTAGTGGTTAGGCTCTTTGCCTGTCACATGGAAGACCCGAGCTCGAACTCACTTGATCCCACGTGCAGACGATCTCATTTTTCTGCTGGGATTGTTCTCTCTCAGCCCAGGTTGGCCATGGCAAACAACGTTGAAATGTCCCGTCTCTTAAATGACCTAACAGTGTTGCAAGGGACGTAAAATTAGTAACCTTATAGTATCTTTGTTGCTCGTGCTTTTGCCCAACACAGAAGGCGTATGAATTCATGGCTTAACGCTAGATTAGGTGCCCGAGAAATGGATTTATAATAGAGAGAACATAGGAGCATACGTAACCCTATATTTAATTTCTTTTCTTTTTTTTTCCATCTACCTTTAGTTTAGGCAGAAAGTGAACTGTGATACAAGTACAGTTGAACCTGCTCAAGCGACCACCTGTATAATATGACCACCTGCAAAAAGACCACTATCCATCATCTCCCAAATTATATTTTTGCTATATATTATCCCTCTCTAAGACGACCACCCGTCTACAACGACCACATTTTTCTCAACATTGGGTGGTCGTCTTGGACAGGTTTGACTGTAATAGCAAAACATTGAGTGCAAGGGGTATTCTCGTGTACCGACTAATTAGGACACTTACTCTCTCGGTCTTTTTCACTCAGTTCTGCTGCCGATTTCTCTTTCTCTGTGGAGATAAATTATTCAGGTGTTTGTATCCAGGGTTTACAAAGACACTAATTAACTTCTCTCTCTCTAGCTCTCTCTCTCCCTCACCCCCCCCCCCCCCCCATCCCAACCCGGACCCTATGATAGACAACACTGCACATTGCAGCAAAGAACAACTTATGAATATTTACTCATTCTGCAACAAGCCGCAGAGGACGCGCTCAAAGGCTAACGGTTTGAATTATTAACAAAAACAACAAACAACTTAGCTGATAAATCCAGAAGACCAACGCTTCTTTTCCCCTTGATGCTATATTAATTGGAAAAATCAACTTGATGAGATGGCTGGTTGATCACAAATAGTTTAAAGTGTACTCAATATGAAATTTCATGACTTAATGCATCCCACTTCAAAAGAAAAACATGGTAAGTCTCTCTCTCTTTATATAATATGTCTTACTCTCTCTCTCTCTCTCTCTCTCTCTCTCTCTCTCTCACTTTATCTTATTCTCTTTCTTTCTCCGACTCAGTCTCTCTCTCTCTCTCTCTCTCTCTCTCTTTCTCTCTCTCTCTCTCTCTCTCTCTCTCTCTCTCTCTCTTAGTTATGCATTATAATTTTAATGTCAAGCCAACTTCTACTCAATAGCTACTACACAAACTGAATCTTCAAAACATATTATCCAACCATAATTAAGTTGAATCGAACAAACTATTATAAAGATATCTGTATTTAGACCTCAGGGTTACCTACTGCAAAGTTCACACAGCCATTTACAACCACAAAAGCCACGAGGAAATGTTTTAGCTTTAAGTTTAATAATAGTCTGATGCAATAAATCATTTTAAGGAAGATGAGCACTTTTTTTCTAAGAAAATTCAGCAAAAGAATGCAGAATATTATTATCTTTAAAACTACTTCTAAATATCACAAGACAGCAATACAACAATAGTAACAATGATACTATGAATTATGATTGCATAGTAAGTGTCCAAAGCACTATGTCAAGGAAAATCATGCTGAATGCTAGATAAAAATCTATGTATACGTATCTTGTTCGCTTTTGTTTTAGCCAACCAACTAAGGCGTGGGAATACATGGTGTAACACTAGAAGATTTCCATTAGGTGGGCGAGAATAGAGCACCAAGTGAAAATACGGGCATAGATTATAAAGTAGCTTAGACTATGTGTCATGTAGGTGATTAGTTGCACTTCAGTGGACTTTATAGCATAAAATATAATATCTTATATAATACCGTGATCAACGGGCATTTTAGTATTTTAGGCCGCTTAACTAATGGTTACTTCCCCTTTTTATGTTTACATAAAATTTAAAAAATGTCAAGCCTCTCTCTTTTCTTCTCTCTCTTTTTTTCTTTTCTCTCTCCTTTGGCTATAATAGTGAAAGAGGCTCATGGTTCAGTAAATGACTCTAAACTTATCTATCTCTCTCTCTCTCTCTCTCTCTCTCTTTCGTTTTCTCTCTCCTCTGGCTATAATAGTCAAAGAGACTGGTGCTTAAGTATAAATTACTCTTAACTTCTATCTCTATCTCTCTCTTTCGTTCTTTATCTTTCTACCCCCCCCCCACCCCCAATCTCTCTCTCTCTCTCTCTCTCTCTCTCTCTCTCTCTCTCTCTCTCTCTCTTTCTATCTTGATCAACTAAAAAAAGAACCAAGAAGGAGACTGTACTGCTTTTCTTCTTGCCGTTCTTGCTGCTAGCCCTGCTGCTCGCTCTGCTGCTGTTGCTGCTCCGGCTGCTGCGTCCACTCTTTGCTGATCCATGGCGTTTGGTCTCCTCTGACACACCAGAGGTAATAGTACAAGGTATACAATTATAATAATATAGTAGGAAAACGTTAGTCATAGATATTGTGGTATAAATTCATGTCTACTTTACGATAATTATATTGTTAATGTGAAAATCTCACCGGCAGTAGTTTTGCTCTTTTGTGTTTTCCTTTTTTTCTTTTTTTTTTCTTTTTGTGGGGGGGGGGGGCAACTTTTGTTGTTGTTGTTGTTGTTGTTAATGTTATGTTGTTGCTGCTTTGTTTTCCCAAATTGATAAGAGGCGAGGATGTGAATCTAAGTCTCTGGCTGAGAAGCAAACTACCTACCATTAGCCTCACAAAATAGAACAGGGCTGAAGTGGAAACGTAGACGCCTGCTGCTGTGTCAGGATCTAGGCCATTATTGCTATTTTCCACAAAATGTTTTTGGGGTTTGTTTTTGTTTTCATAGATGGTTCCATTCATATTGGCATGGCCTTTACAGTGTTGTTTCCCCTCTTTTCTTCTAAGACATACATTATGATTTCTAGCGTTTCATCATTCGGCCGGATTTAAACCTGCCGTGTTGAATATGAGCTGACTATTAAGGAATTTGCTCGGGAAAAGCCCTGTAAAAGAAGGTTTTTCCTGCAGCAGTTAAAGAAAAAAGTTGGGCATGTAGAATGGTCAAGGCAAAATAGCAGAAAAACTAGGTAAAGAGGAAGGCGGCTTGGGTTAGGTGGCATGCAATGGAAGTTCTAGACTATGATGAATAATCGGTGATTGAAAATTGCAAAACGTAACTAGAAAAATGGAAAAGAAAGAAAGCAAAAATATGTGATATATATGTATAAACTGGTATCGAGGTCAAAGTCACTCAGAAAATATTTCTTACGAAGACAACATGAGCGATAGAAACCACTTCCTCTCAAGCTCAGCATTCTGAAATATTCTCTTAATTTTCATTCTTCCCTTTTTACCCTTCGATCCCCC
>JAUKPP010243047.1:0-12500 GCA_032273245.1 Phyllaplysia taylori | reverse complement strand
CACACACACTAACCCCCCTCCCCCCCCCCCCCAACACACATCCTCCTTCCCCCATCACAACCCCCACACACATCCTTCTTCCCAAAAATCCCAACGTATCCTATCCCAGACAAACACAAAAATCCCAACGCATCCTACACCACAGACAAACACAAAAAACCTCAACATCATCTCCCACGAACGTCTATCAGAGAGATCCAAAAGCTCTCTAACAAGTAATATTGACTATCTAACATAAGGGCGAATAGTAAAAAGATTGAAGTGGAGTATTCGCCTCTTTGCCAAACAACCAGCGATGTGCACTCTGCGAATGCCATGGAGTTTACTGTGTGTTGACATTACGCGGATACCATTGCATAGAGATGCATAGAGATGTGGGTAAACATGGGAATTCGACCCCGTTCTGCGTTTCTATACTTTCAAATTCCGTCCCACTAGGACCTGCCAGCCTTGGGTGTTAAACGGAATAGATCTTTCCTAATTCGAGTAAGCAATTTTTTTTTATAAAAGTAAAAAAAAACAAGCGAACAAAAAAAAAAAACTAATCGTTTCCGGTCCACACTTCATGATATGTTATGGAATATAGCTAAAACAGCCAAAGATGCTGGCGCTTCTATAAAAAAAAACTTATCTTAAACTATGCCTCTATAATTAATAAACAACTAGTTTTAAACTATTTAAAAAAGAACTGTTGTAGAATGGGATTTCAAATTTACGTTGTCATTTTATCACTCGAGACATTTATTGAACTTTTCATTAGATAAACAGCTTTCGCCATCTGAGTGATCTATGAATTATCTTATCTTGTAAACTTTCTATTCGGTGTTGATTTAGGAAATTTGATAATACAGTTAACCTGCTTAAACAACCACCTGTTCAAGACGACCACCTGCACAAACGACCACTTTCTATCGACTCCCAAAATTGCACATCTTTTTTATAACATCCCTCTCTAAGACAAGCACCTGTCTAAAACTACCACTTTTCTCTCGACATTGGTTGGTCGTCTTAGACAGGTTTAACTGTAATTAATATAGCTTAATTTCTTTCCTCCACTCCTTTCAAACTCTGGCGTGTCCGGTGTGATTGTTCGATCCTCTACTTGAACGAGCGTCTTGGGTCCTATGCTGAGGTTAATTCGAGTTATTTATTTATAGAGGTACTAGCTTCTTTGACTGTTTTATTGTGTCTCTTTCTGCCCAGGTTGGCTTTAGCAGACAGGATTGATGTGATACGTTTCTAAAATAACCTTGCAGTGTTGCAAGGGGTGTAAAACCAAAACCAAACTTAACTAAATGAGAGAAAGAAATGCTTGTTTCTTCCATACGTAATTCGTATTTCTGAAAGCGGATTCACTAAATTATCCGAAAATTATCTTTAAAAAAACCTTCTCTAATCTTTTCCGAGATCTCCCTGTTAAGCACACAAAGTAGACAGCACAGAAGACACTTATTGAATTGCCAAAACCGCACCCTTTAACCCAAACCGACAGCAGGGTCCCTTTACAGTAAACTTGAAAGTGCATTCCCCCCAAAATCCTGGAGTGTTTGATAGACATAATATTTATCAAGATGTCTGAGTAAAATGTGTCGTGTCCGTCCATAAGCTGCAACCCGTTTTATGAAATACCTGTGAGGTGTGAGTGCAAATGTGAGTAAGATTTTCTTCGTCTGAACAGAGCTTGACAGCGAAGTGTCTGCTGATGCAGCACACATAATATTATAGAAACCATCAGGCAAACTTAAGCCTGCTTGAGTGCATAAGTAAAAAACAAAACAAGACGGAACAAACAGTCTAGGATGGCGCCTCTATAAATTATCATCCTCTCCTTTACTACTGGGTAGAGCGGTCCAACACTCATAAACAAAACTGAAGACTATTCCGATAGAGGGAACAAATCTGCTAAATGCACTGCAATAAAAAATATCCTGTTTTTTTTTAGCATAAATCCCAATTATGGGACTGAACTATTTCGGAATGAAAGTAAGGATTTTCCGTAGATCATTATTCTTATTATGAAATCTTTTGATTTCGGGTAGAAAGATCGAAGTCAGAAAGAGAGGTAAGTGAGAAAAGAGAGAGAGAGAGAGAGAGAGAGAATGAGAGAGAGAGAGAGGGAGAGGGGTAGAGAGTGAGATAGAGAGAGAGAGGAGAGAGAGAGGGGTGGGGAGAAAGAAGGAGACATGGAGGAAAGCAGAGTAAACAAAGGGGAGGAAATAGTGAGCGGAGGTAGGACACTTTAGTCGTTCATAGTGCGCCCTGCGCTGGATGCAATTATAATTAAATCAAACCCACAAACATACACACACTCAAACACAGACACGTAAACAGCCCATTTGCACACACACAGCCAAACCCATTTCGGAAATCTTGGACGCGAATGTTCTGGTGTAGTGGGGGCTTCGAGTGGTATTTGCTACCACACACAAACATACACACACACACACACACACACTCAAACACACACACATAAACAGCCCATACGCACACACAGAAACACACACACAAGCATACGCACACACATATACACACAAGCCAATTCTCGGTCGTCTCGTTTCTAACTTCTCAAGGAAAGAAGGATGTCGGATATTGGCTGAATGGTCTAACGAACAGACTACAATAAGATGAATATAATTATTATTTTCACTGACATCCTTTCTTCTTTGACAATGTTTGTTTGTTTGTTTGGGGTTTTACGGCTCCATCAACATAACATCATTTAGGCGCTGAGCTTGACAATGGTCGGTCGTATTTTTCTACCTCGTCAAGTAAATAGGATGTCCGTGAAAACAATTATAATCAGGTTATTGTAGTCTGCTCGTTAAATAAGCGTATGGAGAGAAGACAAATACATTGTTATGATAACAAGCAAGGCTTTGTTTCCTTGATCCGCGTAGGTCATCTTTGGTTTTCCCGATGAACGTTGTAGGATTACTGCATCCTTGATAAAATTCCTAGATTAACTTACTTTGCTGTATTTCTTTCTCTTTGTATCTTTCTTCGTTCTCTCCCTTCCCTCGGTGTCTTTCTTCTTGTTTTCCTCTCTCTCTATATATATCTATCTCTTTTACTCTCTCTCTCTCTCTCCCGCCTCTCTACCTCTCTCTTGTTTCTCACTGTGAGTATTTAATACCTGTTACATACCTAAACTTAGTTTCAAACAACCTATGCATTTGATTGAAATACTCTTTTTTAAATGTATATAGATTTTGCCTATGCTGAAGACCAGACCCCCACCCCCTCTCTCTCTTTATCTCTCTCTCTCTCTCTCTCTCTCTCTCCCTCTTTCTCTCTGCCCTCTATCTATCTATCTATCTATCTATCTATCTATCTCCCTATCTATCTATCTATCTATCTCCCTATCTATCTATCTATCTATCTCCCTATCTATCTATCTATCTATCCATCCATCCATCCATCCATCTATCTATCTATCTATCTATCTATCTATCTATCCATCCATCCATCTATCTATCTATCTATCTATCTATCTATCTATCTATCTATCTATCTATCCATCTATCTATCTATCAGGATCCCCCCCCCCCCTCCACAATCTTGTAATCTCCTTCACTAAGCACAGAAAAGAATCAGATCTTCGCTCAAATGTTCACTTATGATCCGTTAGGAACTAACTGGTGTCACCCTTATAGTGTTACGGTTACATTTTCGAGGTTATGCAAACATTACCCGTGACTTTCACCTTCATTTTTTCACTTATCGGCGCGCTTTATGGACTATCTATTACTAGATGTGGGCCATATCCGAAATAATTTTGTGTTGATTCATTTCGGTTTATTTTGGGTTTAGTGTTTTTGTTTGTTGTTGGTGGGTTTTTTTTTGTCTTTTTTGCCTGATGTGGATTTTCGTATGCAAATGGCACTCCCCATGGAAACTTGAGCCTGCTTAAGTGGTTAAGTAAAAACTCAAACAAGAAGAGGCTGAAACAGATGAGGCTGGCGCCTCTATAAATAACAACTTCTTACTACTAACTTGCGATTAATTCGAGGAGTGCACTGAACCAACATTAAACTCGAAACTTGCCAACGACAAAAATCTATTCAACCTTCTCTTTTGTTCTTCTCTACTTTTACCGGTGTCTATGGTGTGATGGTTAGGCTCTTCGCCTATCATGCGGGAGGTCCGAGTTCGTCTCATGTGCGGTCAAGTATCTGCGTTTTTCTTCAGGGAAATCGTCCCACTCAGTCCGGGTTGGCCCTGACGGACAGGGTCGAAGTAGCTCGTCTCTAAACGAACCTAACGGTGTTTCAAGGGATCAAACTGGTAACCAAACCAAACCGGATTTCACAAATAGTTGCATCTACATTTCACCCGGATTTTAAACAACCTATTGCCCAAACGTGCCACACAGAGAGACCATGTTACACTTATGCATCGTGCAACCAGTATTATAAAATTCAATATTTGCTTTGAGCAAATACCACTCGAAGCCCCCACTACATCAGAACATTCGCGTCCAAGATTTCCGAAATGGGTTTGGCTTTGGTAAACTTAGCTCAGAGACATAATATTATTATGTTATAGCAGTTTAAAAAGCTGGTAGTTTTTCACCCAACTTTTCTTTGTTAGAAACTACAGTCAAACCTGTCTATGTCGACCATTAACTACAGTTGAACCTGCTCAAGCGACCACCCGTGTAAGAGGACCACCTGCTCAAACGACCACTTTCCATTGACTCCAATATTATATTCTTTTCTATATATTACGCCTCTCTAAGACGACTACCTGTCTACAACGACCACTTTTTCTAGATATTGGGTGGTCGTTTTAGACAGAGTAGACTGTATTGCGAAGAAAATGGTCGTTTTAGACTGGTGGTCGTCTTACAGAGGGATAATGTAAGGAATAAATCTAATTTGGGAGTCGATGAAAAGGGGTCGTTTGTGCAGGTGGTCATCTTGAACAGGTGGTCGCTTTAGCGATTGTATAAGGTCGTGGTATACTCTTCTAAATAATGCAGACAATAGCGTTAAATATGAATGTGTATGTTGTGCGTTTAGAAATGATACCTTCTAAGCAGTCTAATAGAAACATGGGTGTTGCAAACAATTTTAAAAGCACATTGTGATTTATTTGTGAACAACAGGCACGTGCGAATTCATTTAGGTTTTCCCTATTTTTTTTTTCTAATGTTATTATTTTTTTTAAATGAACAAAGGCATTGACGAAATTGAAATATCCATAGTGATATCATTAACATCTTTTCTTCTTTTTTTTTTTATTTAGCCTGAGTCCGTTGCCCCAGCAAAAAAATATAGATTTTAAATACGCGTACGCACTGCATCAAATTATTCTTGTCCAAGAACTCAGAAATCGTTTAGGCTTTTGTAAACCCTGCACAGAAACATACTACAACTTGTAGTACAAGTTAAAAAAACGGGCAGTTTTCACCCAACTTTTATTGGGTCATGATATTATTGAAATGGAAACAAGCATTGATGAAGACAAATAATATTCAATGCCATAGTCTAAAAGCATCTTTATTCTAGCTTGAATACCTTGCGCCATCATTAAAATTTATGTTATATAGAGTTTAAATACTTTGGCATAAAAACGTTAATGGGCCATGTCATTGCTTTGAACAGTTTCATTGTTCCTTGCTGCACTACTTTGTAATACTGTTGTATGGTCTCAACTGTATTGTGTGCGAAGAGCCATTAATATTATCCAACCATGTTTATTTGGCAGCTTTGAGTAGAAAGAAAATTATAATGCTTGCTTCCATTGTGTGGGACTGACTTCACTTAAAAATAGAATACTCAACGACAACGCTTCTTTGAAAACAAGTTGAGTAGACAAGGCTTGTGTGGTGTAACGGTCAGGTTCTTCGCCTTCCATACAGTTTACGCGAGTTACATCCCTGCTGGGTTGGTCCTGAAAGTTAGTTTCTAATTTGCAGTGTTACAATGGACATAAAACAAAAAACAAACAGACAAACAAGTTTCATATACCTACTGCCAAATTTTGTCCTTAAAGTGTGACAGAACTGTGCGCCAAATTTCAGTCCCAATTGGGCCATATCAATAGTCACGACGGAAGATTACGTTCCACGTAAAGTCACAGTTAAGTACTTGCATTAGGCTGCACATCTGACTCTATCATAACAAAAGTAATGCCAAAATTGTTTTCTAATATTTTTCCCTCCATCTTTTTTTTCATCGAAAGGTTACAGCTGATTAAGCCGCCATCTTTAGTGTGCAGATGAACCTGCTTAAGCGACCACCTTTTCAAGACGACCACCTGCACAAACGACCACTTTCCAGCGACTCCCAAACTACATTTCTTTTATATATTATCCCTCTCCAAGACGACCACCTGCCTAAAACTACCACTTTTTTCTCGATATTGGGTAGTCATCTTAGACAGGTTTGACTGTAATTGGTGGGCTATTCGCATATCATACAGAAGACCTGAGTTCGATCCCACGTGCGGAGGACCTTAATTTTTTTACTGGGATTTGTCCTTCTCAGCCCGGTTTGGCCTTCTGTGATGCGCCTTGAGCTTGAAAATGTTTAAAGGAAGGCGCTATACAAGTACCATTATTATTATGATTATTATTATTATTATTATTATTATTATTATTAACAACAGATTTTGCTTACTGACTGAATTTTTTTCTTTCTCTATCTCCAGATGTGGATGAATGTGTCAAAGACAATCTCTGTCCTGGGCCCTGTATCAACATCCCCGGAAGTTACAAGTGTGACTGCAACATCACAGGATACATGGACAGTGACAATCCTGACCACTGCAAAGGTGAGTTGCTGTTTTTTGGTTACCAGTTTTACGTCCCCTGCAATACTGTAAGGTCATTTAAGAGACGGGCTACTTCGAACCTGCCTGTCAGGGCCAATCCAGAGGCTTAAACAGCCATAGGTGCTGGCGCATCTATAAACAACTAACTTTGAGCTAACTAACAGGGCCAACCCGGGCTGAGAGGGAAAAATTCCAGCAGAAAAAATCCAGATCGTCCGCGATCGGGGATCGAACCGGGGTCTTCCGCATGAAGGGCGAAAAGCCAAACCACTACACCACAGTGTCGGTGAGTTGCTGTGATAGAAAAAATGTAGTGCTTGAGTTCTGGTTGTTGGTCAGGATGTATTACCAAGTGAAATTGCCAAGTTGTAATCGCGATTTTTGACAGGTTTTGATACTTCACACGTGAGATGTAAAGATTTCGTTCACTGGAAGCGTAATGCTAAAATAGCCCTTTGTATGATACTAGTGTAAATGCCCGTTCGTTGCACGGGTATGGTAGTAGTAGTAGATTATATACTATTAATTTTGTCGCTACCATAATAATGGCAGGCCATGGACCTAGTATCTATGTGGTAGGCCTACCCGACGTATCCTTCTCTCTGTCGATCTTAACATTTTTCTTAGACACTAAGCCCACTGTCACAGTTGGAACCCACGCTTGGAACGTTTCCCAATCCCCAAGAACCTCCAACCCAGGAAAGCAAATTTTCCGATTTTCAGAAACGCTCTCAAAAGCACTTGTTCTGAAAGCCGCATTCATATTGAAAGTATGGAGAAGTTAAAAACATAGCGAGGACCAAATTTTCAAGTAAGCGTTAATAAAATAATTAAATTTGTAAAAATTAAAGTACATAGAGTTAAGAGTTGAAACAGAACATGATTAAACTGTGGGGCAAATTATTCCAGTGTAAATTTGTTTCAGTCCTTAGGTTTTAGTGTTTTTTTAGTTTTTCGCGACACCAACACTTACCCAACGCAAATAGTATTAAGTATAGATATATAGATATAGATATAGATGTATTGCCCAAGTTCTGGTTGTAGATCAGGATGTATTCTACGAGTGAAATAGCCACGTTGTAATCACGAGTTTTAACAGGTTTTGATAAATCACACGTGAGATGTAAAGATTTCGTTCACTGGAAGTGTGATGCTAAAACAACCCTTTGTATGGTATAACATTCTGTACATTGTATTGTGAGAGAGAAAAAGTCTGGGAGATGATGAAAAGGAAATGAGTACACTTCAATGGTCAGAGGTGACCATACACTACAGGCTTGTCGTGAGATTGTGTGAGGTACGCCTGACCACGACCTGAATATGGCCTGAACATGACCTTCAGGTGGCCTGTTCAAGTAGAGCACCGGCTACAATCAGTTAACATGTAGTGTAATGGTTATGCTTTTTTTTGTTTGGTTACCAGTTTTAAGTCCCCTGCAACACTGTAAGGTCATTTAAGAGACGGGCTACTTCGACCGTGCCTGTCAGGGCCAACCCGGACTGAGAGGGAAAACAACCCAGCAGAAAAGAAACCGAGATCGTTCGCGACTGGGGATCGATCAAAGGTCTTCCCGCATGATAGGCAAAGAGCCTAATCATTACACCACAGCGCCGGTTGGTTAGGCTCTTCGCCTGTCACATGGAAGACCCGAGTTCGATCCCGAGCGCGGACTCTCTGGGGTGTTTTTTTCGCCTGGGGTTATGCCCTTTCAGCCCGGGTTGACCCTGACAGACAGGATCGAAGTAGCCCGTCTCGTAAGTGACATCACAGTGTTGCAAGGGACGCTAAACTTAAAAACAATATAGCCCGCTTGATTTCTCCATTTCTCCCATTGCTTGGCTTTTGGCGAGGCCCGTCGCGCGATAAATGTGTCGTAAACAAGGTAAAAAGTTGAGGTACACCTGACCAAGAAAGAATCAGAAGAAAATAATTGTATCAATGCGGGCACCTCTCAAACTGATCTTACACTTAACTTCCCCAATTCTTCTAAGAGAAATCCTGTGATAACATTTCCCAGCTATTCTTTGTCTTGTGTGTGTCTGTGTGTGTGTGTATGTGTGTGTGTGTGTGTGTGTGTGAGTGTTTTTGTGTGTGTTTGTGTGTGTACGTTTATTAGCTTACTTTTAGCGCCAAAATGCAAAGGATATCTCGAGGTCGAGGCAACTTCTGCGTTGCACCGCCCGTTTTAGGCCTTTAAAAGATTGAAAAAAAAGTTGATGAAAATGCAAATCCCTAAAAAGTCAAAGCTTTCTACAGCGCGTTAGGGTCTTTGTTTGTTGTTGATTTTTGTTGTTGTTATTGCTTTTGTCGACGCAGTTTCGTTTCACATGACAAGTTCTGCAAAACATGTTAACCGTGGGTCAAACGCATCTCTTTTATCAAGATGTTTGTCAAAGCTACACTCGAACAAGCATATAAAACTTATTTTTGCATTCAATGATGTTACCTAAAAAATTCCACCTAATGCATAGGCGATAAACTCCTATCATAATCCCATCTTAAAAATGTTCTATATGCTTTAATTTAACCCAAAAATTAAATCGAATGCATAAGACGATAAAACTACATAATTACACCACGTTTCCCACCATGAAACGATTGTGTATTCAGTGAATTAGCCTAAAAATTAGATAGATGTGCAGACGATAATACCATGTGGGCTATCCCCTCTAGCTTTTCTGTATTCAACGAATCAGCTAAAAAATTAGATCAAATAAGTAGATGACAAAACTCTACCTGCATTTCCTGTCCTTTGAACGCGAGAAGGAGTAATGATATTACAGTGCACAGTTTAAAAACACCAGAGGCAATGCAAGCTGGCGTAAATAATTGTAAAGAAAAGGCAAAAACTAGAAGATGATACATGGAGACCGATATAGTGAAAGAGTTTTTAAATGTGTTTGGCTAGAGAGCCTGTAACGCTTTAAGGCTCTCTAGTTTGACCCTCTTGAGATTTGATTATCACTCCACCCCATCCCTGTTTCGGCTCTGGCGATCCCACGCCAAATGAGTTTCCGCCCACACACAGCTGAACCTGCTTAAAAGACCACCTGTATTTGACGACCACCTGCACAAACGGCAGCTTTCGACCGACTCCCAAATTACATTTCTTCTATATAATGTCCCTCTCCAAGACGACCTCCTTTCTAAAAATACCCCTTTTTCTCGATTTAGGTGTTCGTCTTAGACAGGTTTGACTGTAGTATATTTTAATGATTTCTTTGTCTCCTCCTCCTCATTTCTCTCTCTCTCTCTCTCTCTCTCTCTCTCTCTCTCTCTCTCTCTCTCTCTCTCTCTCTCACCTCTCACTCATTTTCTCTGTTTTCGCTCTTTTCTACCTTCGTCTCTTTTTACCTTTTCGTATACCTACCTCTTTAAAATTATTATTTCTTCCAACTCTCTCTTTTTTCCTTTCCTTTATTTCTCTCTATTTTTCTTTCCCTTTTCGTTTAACGTTTGGTCAACTCCTACCTCTCTTTGTCTTTCTCTTTCTTTCGCTCTGTCTTAACTTTCTCTCGCACACCCCTCCCCATCCCCAATTCCACCTCTCTCTCTCTCTTACTCATTCTCTCCCGCTCTCTCTCGCTCTCTCTCGCTCTCTCTTGCTCTATCTGTCTTTCACTATCTCTTTTTTTCTGTCTCTCTCTTACTCATTCTCTCCCGCTCTCTCTCGCTCTCTCTCGCTCTCTCTTGCTCTATATGTCTTTCACTATCTCTTTTTTTCTGTCTTTCTCTTCCTTTCGCTCTCTCCTTTGTCTCTCCCCACCCCCTCTGTCTCCCCTCATTCGCCTCTCTCTCTCTCTCTCTCTCTCTCTCTCTCTCTCTCTCTTTCACTCAGACCCCTACGTTTGATTCCATTCTTATAAGCCTTCTTTTTCCATTCTCCACCTCAAGGCCTACCTAAACCCTTTGTTTAACCAAGCGTGACCAAAAAGCTTTTCGCGGCGACCACATACTGTATTTCAAAAGGATGGAATACATTACAGTCTTGTCTATCTTCCCCACACCGCTCCATGTCGCCAAGTGTCTGTCTGAGGCACTCCTTGCTGGGAAATATCTCGCTACTCGTTTAGCAAAGAGGCGAAGACCCCACTACAGTCCTTGTTATATTCGCCCTTATGCAAAACAACCAACGATCTCTCTTGCTGGTGGGTCACCGGAAATTTGTCTCGGTCTAGGTCATTCTGTCGCTACGTTTGTTTGTCATTGTTTGTCTGTCTGCCTGCTCGTCTACGACTTTGTATTGAATCGGAGTTGTTGGCATTTCATACTACGGGTCCCACGTTCGATCCCGGGGCACCGGCGCTGTGGTGTAATGGTTAGGCTCTTCGCCTTGCATGCGGGAAGACTCTTGATCGATCCCCGGTCGCGGACGATCTGGGTTTTTTTTCTGCTGGGATTTTTGCCTCTCAGTCCGTGTTGGCCATGACAGGCAGGGTCGAAGTAGCCCGTCTCTTAAATGACCTTACAGTGTTGCAGGGGACGTGAAACTGGTAACCAAACCAAACGGTCCCGGGGCAGTGCAGTCATTTTTCAGTCCTAATTCAGTTCTCAATCTTATGATCATTGTCTATGCCTAAAATTTTACTCTCTGGCTCCATTCCTCTATTTTATTCTCTCCTCTCCACCTTCTCGTTCTCTTCCGAGTCTCTTTCTACTCATTACTTCTTTTTTTCTCACCGGCGCTATGGTGTAATGGTTAGGCTCTTCGACTGTCATGCGGAAGACCTGATTCGATCCCAGGTGCAGACGATTTGGATTTTTTTCTGGTTGAATTTTTTCCCTCTCAGATCGGGTTTGTAGAAACGTCTCTTAAACCACTTTACAGTGTTGCTGGGGACGTAAAACTAAAATTTTCTCATTTCTGGTCTCATTTTTGTTCCAACCACATCATTTATCTTAACGTAGGTAAGATGCACAACGTCTGGGATAAGGTCAAACAATCTCAGAGGCTTCATGGGCTTGGTTTGGTTTTAGTTACCAGTTTCACGTCCCCAGCAACACTGTGAGGTCATTTAAGACACGGGCTACTTCGACCCTGCCTGTTAGGGCCAACCAGGGCTGAGAGGGAAAAATCCCAGCAGAAGAAACCCCAGATCGTCCGCGATCGGGGATCGATCCCAGCATGACAGGCGAAGAGCCTAACCATTGCACCACAGGGGAACATGGTCACCAACATTTATCTGCTTAAGCTTGTTATTTCTGCCCACTACAATAAAGTATCATTTTACCTTCTGCTCCTTCCAGTGTGTCAATTAATCCTTATCTTTCTGTGCCCCATTCTCTTCCCCCCCCCCCTTCCCACGCACACACACCCCATCCCCACCCTCCCCCCTCCCATAAACACAAAAGCACAACTACACATTTATTGCACACATAGGTAAATAGTCACCTACTTAAAGAAAGGCTAAAACAGCACAAATTGAGCTGGCGTCTCTACAAGTAAAAGCTTACTGCTAACTACAACAACATCAACCAAATCTTAAATTGGGTATTTCTTCCCGCGATGACTCTCCCGTCTAACCGGCGCTGTGGTGTAATGGTTGGGCTCTTCGCCTTGCATGTGGGAAGACCCTGGATCGATCCCTTGTCGCGGACGATCTGGGTTCTTTTCTGCTGTAATTTTTTCCCTCTAAGCCCGGGTAGGCCCTGACAGGCAGGGTCGAAGAAGCCCGTCTCTTAAATGACCTTACGGTGTTGCAGGGGACGTAAAACTGGTAAC
>JAUKPP010243003.1:0-13514 GCA_032273245.1 Phyllaplysia taylori | reverse complement strand
GATTAAGGATGAGCTACACAGGCATTTACCTCATGCAAGACGAGTGTCGCTAACAAGCATTAGCAACGCCTACAAAAAAAAACCTCGAAGACGTTCCCGTCGAAACGAACTCAGAAGCAACAAAGAACTTGAGACAAGCCCTCGCCACATGGATAATGGAAATATTTTCAGCGATATGAGGTCATTTATGTGGATGAAGCGGGCATCAAACTCTGGAGCCGGCGCACCCGAGGTCGGGCAAGACAAGGCGGGCGTGCAATTCACATTGTCCAAGGTTTGTCCCCCTTGGGCCACAGGCCCTTCCTTAGGATTTAGGGTTTAATAAAGGGCAGAGCAAAACCAAGCAAAGACACTACTTTTTGTAGATGAGCCAGAGATCAGGGTGGTATGAAATATGATACAGATGTAATGAGCTGGAGTAGTGTGAGATGTGGTTTGAACAGATGATATGGTGATAATATGTGAGGATTAATGACGAGGCAGAAAAAAATGTGATTTGAGGGGCTGGGGGGGGGAGCATCAAGATGCGGATGAGGATAGTTTACGGTAAGTATATGGACGTATGTAGGCCTAGCCCATACGTATTTCTGCATGTGTGTGTATTTGTGTGTAGGCTATATGAGTGTTCTTTTTCGTGTGCGTTCGTTGGAGAAATTGAGAAAGGAGATGAAGAGTAAGAGATAGTGAGAGGGACAGACACTATGATGATACATGCTAATTGCCTACCGAATCTCTTTTCCATGACCCACCCTCCCACATGTAATTTAAAGGCAGCCTGAATTTTTAGCGTACTAGATAAACTTTTCTCCTTGATAAACGGTCGGCTATTCTTCATTTTGTGTGTTATATTTGAAGTTACTATGTGGTATTTGATTTGTGATTTGTATTAAATTTGAAATGTTATGTGGCATTTGATCTGTAATTTTGTTACATTTGAACTTGTTATGTGGCATTTGACTTGCGTTTATGTTACATTTGAACTTGAAAATGGTCGCATTTGTACAATCTATGTGTACATTTGAAGTTACAATGTGGCATTTGAAGTTGCAATGTGGTATTTGATGTTACAATGTGGTATTTAAAGTTACAAAGTGGCATTTGAAACTACTAGTAGTGTATTTGATCTGAAAAAACTATATAATCCCCATTTCAAATTTGGGGTCCACCTAGTCACCATGACTACGTAGTCCCCAATTGGGGTCCACCTAGCCTCTTCCCTCTAGGAAATAGGAAAAAATAAAGAGTTGCGTTAGAAGGCAGAAATTATTTATCTCTAGGAAATAGGAAAAAATCAAGAGTTGCGTTAGAAGGCAGAAATTATCTATCTCTAGGAAATAGGAAAAAATAAAGAGTTGCGTTGGAAGACAGAAATTATTTATCTCTAGGAAATAGGAGGAAATGAAGGGTTGCGTTAGAAGACAGAAATTATCTATCTGTAGGAAATAGGAGGAAATGAAGGGTTGCAATGGAAGACAGAAATAATTTTTCTCTAGGAAATAGGAGGAAATAAAGGGTTGCGTTGGAAGACAGAAATTATCTTTCTGTAGGAAATAGAAGGAAATGAAGGGTTGCGTTAGAAAACAGAAGTTATTTATTTTTTGAGGTACCAGCTTCTTTGCCGTTTTAGTTTGATTCTACCATAGTTTGTTTGTTTGGTTAGGGTTTCACGGCTCTACTGACTCTATAAGGTCATTTTGGCGCCGATCTACCGTAGTGTTCAATCAGTTAAGTTAATATAATGCAGTTAGAAGTTGTACATCAACAGAGGCACCAGCTTCTTTGACTATTTTAGCTTGATATTTTAATACTAGAGTGTTCAAGCCACTGAGGTAACATAGTACAGTTAGAAGTTGTTTATCAATAGAGGCACACCAGCCTCTTTGGCTGTTTTGACCTGATATTATATATCATACAACAATGCACCAATCTATTAGGTTGATCTTGTTGCTGCTGTCATACCAAATTTCTCCTTAGAGATCAACAAATGTTCTGATTCTAATTCTAACAGACAATGAGTTGCATACTTTACTAGGATCTGTGTGTCAAAGTGACTCACATGGATTGAGTCAGTTAGTTAGTTGAAAGTTAGTTGTTTATACAGGCGCCAGCATCTTTGGCTGTTTTGGTCACATGGATTGGTGAGATGAACAATTACCCTGTTGTTAATTTGTACTTATGTATGCCTATGCCAGCAATAACATCTTAATAATTGCTTCCGTTACCTACATGTTACGTAATGTGCAATTTGTTTCAAGTTAGTTGTTTATAGAGGCGCCAGCATCTTTGGCTGTTTTATCCAATTCTCCGCCCCTTGCGGCAAACTTTGTGAATTATTTCACCAAAGTTACTGCATCAGGGCAACATTAAAATGATGTGACATACGCATGGTTCTGTCTCTGAGTCAATGACTGCAACCACCATGTCCAAGTGTTGTATCATCGATAGTGGCAGTAAATTACTCAATGACTGCATTGCACTTAGCAGTCATCCGGTCCGGAGAGATCTTAAGACTGCCTTGCACTTTTGCAGTATTAAGTGGCCAATTTTAAGGCTCTCCACTCCCAAGGTACAGAGCTACACTGCCATGGCTCTGTAGGTTGTAAAGACTAGTTGAAGGGTACATAACCCATATAAGTCCCTGATCGGCAACAACAACAAACAACAACAATCCAAGTGTAATGTACAAACAGAGAGAATATGGAATCAGCAGACTTTACAGATCGAGAAGAGTGTCAGTAAACATCATATCTCTAATATAAATTGACAGAGAAATCAGTGGAATGCATCATTACTCATCACAAATGTGTGGAGCTTTTTCCTGCTATCATTCTATCAAATAATCTTTACCCTACAGTGGAACCGGCAGGTTAACATTGCTAGATTATCAAAATCACGTCAAGTAAAGAGAAAGTTGACATAAGGGACGCCGAGGCAGTAAATAAAAAGAAAGTTGGAAATTCAAATCGCGTTGACTTAAGCCGCACGTAGAGATGTGCAGGTTCTACTGTATTTTTCCCTTCACCTGTAAGTGTGTCCAAGCAGAGCCGACTGATGAGGTAGGATGCCGGATCGGAGGTAGTCAAAAGCCGAGTTGACCTGTTTGTCTGCTAAGATGCTGCTCACAATGTCCCCTGAACCTTTCACTGCATCAGAGAATGGAAGGAAAATTTTTTTTACAAACTGAGACTTCATTTTGTGAGCGCAATACTAGCGTTATCTCCAAGTTTTTGTGAAGCAAATGAAGAATCTCAAAGGCCCCATGTGCACGTTGCCCATGAGAAAGATCCCTTGGTGGTTAAAAATCGAAAAGAGTAAGCCTATTAGGCCACCGCCCGGTCAAAATTCAAAATCAATTCCTACCCAAATACTTTGGAATGGTTTTCGGCGATGAAATGACTACATTACAGTTCACTCTTGGCTATTTCAAATCCAACATTGGCGTTCACTGCCAAACAGCACCAATGTGAGCTAAGATTGACATACATATATGTATATGTATACGAGTGAGTGAGTGACTGAGTGAGTGAGTGTGTGCTTGTTTGTTTGTGTGTGTGTCTATGTGTTTGTGTGTGTGTCTATGTGTTTGTGTGAGTGCGTGTGAGTGTGTGCTTTTGAGTGTGTGTGTGTGTGTGTGTGTGAGTAGGCACATGTAGGCCTATGTGTACATGCCATTTTGGGTGTGATTTATTTACTTTAAAAAAATGATTTTAAAAAATAAAAGTGGTGTCCATTCAATGTTGAGTGAATGAATGGACAAGGTATGGAGTTTTCTTTTATAGGAAAGATCAAAAGACGCAAACTTGAAGAAACTTGACCCTGACCTTGAGAACACTGCAGACACGCTGCCCAGGTCAGCAGACGACCTGCTTCGTCTTGGTCCAACATGGCCTTGACCTTATCATAGTCCAACTGGAAAAAGTACAGGCGCAGAAACAAAGCGAGACCAAGGTCATTGTCAAACTGCTGTGCGGCTAAATCCTCCGTGTTTGAATCTTGAGGCTCTGCGGTCTCCTCTTTAGCCGTAGTGATGGGATGGGGGTTAGGAGCCTTATCCACTGAATCTTCTTCTAATGATCTAAATGTTTGATTATTGTTGTAAGATACCAATGTTGCGGGAATGACTGAATCAGTGCTGCTGTGATTGTCTTTGTGAGGTGTGTGAGCACCGTTCTTGCTCTCTGGGAAGATAGAAGCTATTTTGTCGACAAGCTGCTGCTTTGAGTTCGAGTCAGAGAGGGCAGTTGACGGAAGGAGGGAGGCAACGAATTTGAGTTGGTGAGAAAAGTCTGTGAGACCAAAACTGTTTAAAACGTCGCCGGTGATGCCACAAAGAAAGCACATAGTGGTCAGGTGATCAAATAGTTCTCGCTGACCAGCAGACAGATGAAATGGGTCAAAGGCATGGACCACTCCCAGCCAGTAGTCTTCCTGAAGGATATCAGCTTCCCGCTCCGAATGTGATGCAGGGGGTGATGATGATCTCTTTGTGTCCCTTTGGTCTTGGCTGCAACGGTCGAGAGACTCGGAATTATTTATTGCACTAGTTTCTTGTCCTTCAAGACTTTCTGAAAGTTCTGTTGTTGCAGTAGGATGCGACCCAACGACATGCGACTCTTCCCCGTCATCAGAAGAATCCACAACCCTAACTTGGTCACCATGCTCACCATTGCAGGAGACAACCTCTGATGAAACACCTGACTTAGAATCAGTGGAATTGCTGCAAACTGTCGGTTCCAGGGACACTTCTTTTTCCTTAGCCTTTGATCTTTCAACCTTGACCCTGCGCAGTTTTTTGTGGTAAGTTAGCATGGCTTTGTGCAGTTCTTTTGCCCATTCTGTTAAAATTTCAGCAAGGACAGCTGGCTTCATAATTGCTGACCACTCTCCCAAGCGTTTCTGAAAAGTATGATAAAATTCCAATCATCACAAAACAGGAAATTTACAATCATCCACTTTTCACCAATTAATTTCTCTGTGCATTAGAGGCAAGAAGATAAACGTGCAATAGTTATGAAGTGATTGCTAACTAAGACTGCCAAGCACGAGATAAGGGCAATAGTTATTGGTAGCATTCATCAGACATTCATCAGTTTGTTTGGTTTTCTCTGCAGCCTTAATCAATATTCTTATAAAAAAGTCTTTTTCTTAAGTCCATGTTGGTTTTGAAAAATATTGACAGAAATTATATAATTTGTGACCAGTTTCAACTGCATTTTATCCTGCTCCATAATGTTGTGGTTATATATTAGCACCTATTTTTATAACTTATATCGAAGCTACGTAGGACCAGCGTCTGTGGTGAAATGATTACGTTCTTTGCCTATCACACAAAGGACGAAAGTTTGATCCCAGCTTTGAAGAAAAATCTCCTTGCCTCTGCTGGGATATTCTTCTCCTCTTAACCTACGTTGCCTAACAGGCAGGATTGAAGCAATCCGCCTCTTAGATGAACCCCCAGTCTTACAAGTGGACGTACAACATAACTATTTAGGTTATGAAATCATACAGAACTAAAGAAAGGAATTCTAGTACTAGTTCTCATCCACAACAGTCACATACACACAGAATAACATACACACACAAACATGCACACACATCGCAAGCGCACATGATATTCATCAGTACCTGAAGCCTTAGAGCAGTCGTATTGAGGGATTGAAGGTCCACTGCTGCCACAGCAGCTCTGTGAGATGTTTCAGTTTCACTGTCATCTTCCATCCCTCTCTCACTTTCACCTGGTGTTACAGCACGTGTCTCGCCCTCTTCCTTCCTCAACTCCTGATCCTGAAATTAGTCAAAACCTATCATTTTCAAGTTCACATGGGAAGTTTTTTCCCCATCTACCATAACGAACCTGCTGCCGAATTTCGTAAGCAGAAAGCAGGGGTCAAAGATTGCCGATACAGCCAATAATTTAATCGAGATTTGACTAGTCTGACGAATTTTTTAGCCTACTGCCGGTTATTCGATTTACCAACTCCCGGCAGTTCACATTAAACCTCGAGGTATAAACCTTCATAGTCTGCTAGAACTTGCCCAGGCAGCGACAGTTTTCAATTCTGTTTTACCTTCATCTTGCTTTCACTCATGTCTATAGCCTACATCTATGTTTCGGCATCGCTAGTATAACCATAAGATGGGTACTGTACGATTTTTGGAGGGCAAATATACTCATGTGCAAAAGTAGCTTGACACTTTGTTTTCAGCCTGTATATTTGCTTTCCGTGTGAGCTACAGCACCAAACATATATCTAAAGAAAGAAGAAAAATCGGGCTACTTGTCTGCCAATTTTCATTGCAATCCGTTTACAGTCGTTGGAGTTACAAGAGTTTTTACAGAAACAAGTCGAAATTGTTGGGTCGGAAACATGACAAAGAGCAAAAAATGCACCAAACTGATACGGGGTGTGTCCACTAAAGCACTCAATAACCGCGCGCAACTCATCTCCTCATAGAATTTGTGAGGGGATAATCTTCACCTTGAGTTAGTTCATCCTACGCTGCTTGAATTTGTCCCTACAATCATCTCCATCTATCATTCGTTGCTATTACTGTCTAATTTCCCTCTCAATGAGGTCCTAGAAATGACTCATGGGATTTAAGTCGGGATTAGTCACTGGCCATATTTTGTGTGCCGTCCCATTTATTTCCAGAAGTAATATTCTAGTAAAAATAACCCCCATCTTGAAAGTCTTCCGAAAGCAGATTTGACTGAAAAGAAGATTTTTAAAAAGTATCAGCTAAATGACAAGGGACAAACTCGTTGTTCTAGTCCGCACTTGTTTTGAGTAGTCCTCCGCATAGCCTTTCGTGTTAATTTCAACACTCCTCATTTTTTAACTCCTTTACAATTGTGTAACAGGCCAGGCACATCAAATGGTCTAGCAAACTTTAGACCTCACGTCCAGTTTAGATATTTCCGAGATGCCTTGCTTTTTCTTCCAAGTTTACCTCTTTTGGGTCTCATTACTGAAGTAAGACTTACGACATGAACTTGCATTGAATCAAAACAACAGTTTGATCCACTTCATAGCAAAAGAAAAAGTGGGGTGGATCAGTGTTCTATGAAAATACAGCATGTCAAATTTATCAATATTCGAGGATTCAAAAGTCAGAAAGTATAAAGCTCTTTGTAGGCTGCCATACCAAATACTGCAGCTTGTCCAAATCTTTGACTTTTTCCTTTTGTTGACGCGGTTCTTCTGCTCTTAAACACTCAGACAAGTGCTTTAACCGAAGAAAATCAAAGGTGCAGATCAGCTATTGAATGGAATTCAACTACCCTGGAATGACCTAACTCCAGCGGACATTGAAAGCCTAATAAAGTATATTAGGAGATGAATGTGCGTGGTTGTTGAGAGTCTTTGTGGATACACCCTCACTAAATTAGTGCCGTTTTTTGCTCTTTGTAATGTTTCCGACGCAAAAATTTCGACTTGTTTCTGTAAAAACTCTTGTAACTCCAACGAATGTAAACAGATTGCAATGACAATTGGCAGACACGTAGCCAGATGATTCTTCTGTCTTAAAATATAAAATTTGTGGTGTAGCTCACACGGAAAGCAAATATACAGGCTGAAAACAAAGTGTCAAGTTACTTTTGCACATGAGTATATATCTGCATCGGAATGTGCAGTGTTTTTTTGTGTGATGAGGTGCTAGTTGCAGTTTTTTCTCATTTGCATCAGCTTTGAGCCCTGGCAGAAAATGCCTATGGACACAGAATAAACAACCCTCAGGGAAATTTAAGCCTGCTAGAATAAAAAAAGAGGCTAACATTATTGAAGGCTGGTGCCTCTATAAATAAGTTACAGTACTCCAAACAACAAACCAAAAAGGGCCAGGCCAATAAATATCCATAGCAAACAAAATGAGTTAAAACCACTTTTATTTTCATACTCCCCATACAATGTTAATACTATTTTGCAAAAATATGATGTACTATCATACCTCGCTTGTGTATAACAAAGAAATGTCTTACAATACCGGCACTGTGGTATAATGGTTGGGCTCTTCGCCTTGCATGCGGGAAGACCCTGGATCGATCCCCGATCGCGGACGATCTGGGGTTTTTTCTGCTGTGATTTTTTCCCTCTCAGCCCGGGTTGGCCCTAACAGGCAGGGTCGAAGTAGCCCGTCTCTTAAATGACCTTACAGTGTTGCAGGGGATGTAAAACTGGTAACCAAACCAAATTTACAATCTGTCCAAATGAGTCATAGTGCGCAGCTCATAAAGAGGAGAAAAAGGCCTGTAAAGTCAATATATTTTGGGGGTATTTTTTGCAGTATCTGAACCTCTTTTCAAATATGAATGCTTTTATCACAGATACATACTTAAAGTATACACACATGTTAACGATGGGACAACTGGCAAGAATACATTGTTTGCCTACAAAGCTGTTTTTCTCCCTTTTAACTGTTTGGTTTTGGTTTAACACCCCATGCAACACTGTAAGGTCAATTATGAGGCCAACCTCTAAATTTTACGTAAAATTTAATACTAAACTATGTCCTATGATGAGGGGAATTACGTAGTGGATATATTCAATAATGTCCCAAGTTGGACTTCAGCCATTTTGGAAGCCCCGTGACGATTTGGACTTGCTGTACAAATTCTATTCCTCACCTGTGGAGATTGTAAGTCTGACAGCATTGGACTACTGGACGACTTGAGCAAAGGGTTGGATGCTTTTGTCAGTAATGGATTACGGCCCTTGATGCTTTTAATAAACGAGCGTGTCTGAGTCTTCAGCTTCAGCGACAGCCTGAAAAGGAACATTCTACACTTTACAGAAATTTGGTGGTACTGGTACTGAGAAGTATAGTTTTAAAAAATCAGCACGGCAATTCAAACTGACAGGAAATAGATCTCTGTAAGTTTAAATCACCGAATGATTTCACCTCACTACATAAGAATTAAACTAATCGAAACTAAAATTCTAATAGCTAGATTTACAAAATGATGACAACCTTCCAATATAGTACACAGAAGAACTGTTTACAGAATTCAAATACATTTACAGGAAATTCACAGCTCTTAACCACAGACAACCCACTCATGTTTGTCAACTCACCCATCTTTGAGCGCCGACAACGAGTTCCGTGGAGAGATTGAATGTGCAAAGTGCTCCCCCGAGGCCGACAAAGGACTGCGTGATGGAGAATCGTCCCGGCTGGGATACAACGCTTCCTCACTGCCAAACGACCCTCTTGCCGCTGCCAGACGATCTTTCAGAGGGGGGATAACTTCCAGCCTGCTCACATCTGTCGGAAGACAATGGGTTGGTGTTGGTTGAAAAAAAAAAAAAGAAAGTATCGTCAAGGTGCCTCCAATATGGCCTAACTCATTTTCAGCACTTCTGAGATAATGGGAGAAAACTAATTTGGCCCGAGTCAATGTTACAAGTAAAACCATTATGAAAATATTGAATTCTAGCAAAATGGCCTGGCACTTTTCAACAAAGTTAATACCAAACGACGCACTGTGATCTGGGAAATTATGTAATGGGTGTATTCCATATGATAATGGCCCAAGTCAGGCTTAAGCCATTTTGGTAGCACCATAACGGTATACTCTTTTGGAGTTTTTTCCTCTTTTTTTTTTCGAAGTATGTTGAAGTTTTACAGCAGTACTGACACTGTAATGACACTTTAGTGCCAGAAAGTAGATTACCTGGGTAATAGTGACATTTAGATGTCAGTAGTCTAGTGGTTACGCTGCCAGACTCATAATCAGAAGGTTGTGGGTTCCAAACCCAACTCAGGCCCAACATGACCTTAATAAAATCATTTTACATTAATTTTCCTGTGAATGGGTGCCTGGCTATAGACGACAAAGGATCTTGTCGGTATGTTAGTGCTTTAGCGCCTGTAAAATGGCAGCTTGCACTGTATGCTTACAGGAAGTTGAGAAGGTTTCTGAATGATTTGGTCTGCTCTGGTAATAATTGATTGATAGAGCCTGCTTTCAAGCAGGGATATGCGCTATATAAATGCAGTCATTATCATCATCATTATCAGAAAAAAGTTAGAGCAGCAGACCACACCAAATAAAGAATCTTCTCTCATCTCATCACATCTTCTCTTCTCTCATCTCATCTCATCTTGTCTCATCTTATCTCTTCTAATCTCATCTCATCTTGTCTCATCTATCTTCTCTTCTCATCTCATCTCATCTATCGTCTTTTCTCATCTTATCTCTTCTCATCTCATCTTGTCTCATCTATCTTCTCTTCTCATCTCATCTCATCTTGTCTCATCTATCTTCTCTTCTCATCACATCACATCTCATCTATCTTCTCATCTGATCTCATCTTGTCTCATCGATCTTCTCTTCTTATCTCATCTCATCTTTTATTTTCTCATCTATCTTCTCTTCTTATCTCATCTCATCCCATCTTGTCTCATCTATATTCTGTTCCCATCTCATCTTTTCTCATCTTATCTTCTCTTCTCATCCCATCTTCTCTCATCTCATCTTCTGTTTCCATCTCATCTATTCTCATCTCATCTCATCTCATCTTACCCCAAGGCACAAACCCTCACTCACCAGCTGCCTCAACAGGAGAGTTCCCTAGCTCTGGAGACAACGTTCTCCTCATTGCTGTGGCGCCTCCTTCTGTCGGAGAAATCATCAACTCACTGGACCACTTCCTCCGGCTCTTTATCTCGAAGTCGCCAACGCACGAGATGGTGTCCAGATTTTTCTCTCTTATGGTCGGGAGTGGCTCCTCCTCCTCCAGACTGCTGATCGTATCCATGGAGATGGTGTCAAAGTCTCTCTCTGATTGGTCAAACAGCATGGCGTCTGGCTCATCCTCGGCAACAGACATGGTAGGCCTCAGTAAATCTGTATAGAGTAAAGACAAGTGAAGAAATGTAGTGCTGTAAAAATGTGGAAAAAGCACACTCACACAGTGATTCCGGTTTAATCTTGGTTGGGTTTTTTTTCCCGGTTTTTAATTTTGCGTCACCTGCAAAACTGTACGATCGATGAAGACGCTAGCTGCTTTCCCCCTGCCTGTCAGCGCCAACCCAGGCTAAGAGGGATGGATCCCAGCAGAAAGGGGCAAATGCTCGTCCCACACCTGGGAATCGAAATCTGGGCTTCTGCATGATAGCTACAAAGCCTAACTATTACACCATTCACACCAGTGATTCGGGTGGGGAGTTTACTGACCCACAGGTTTTTTTTAAAAGAACAGTAAACAGAAAAGAAAAAAAAAAAGAATAAAATAAAATAAATTGTCTATTGTTAATGAATGATGCAGAGCTTTGGTCTAAATGAGCACCAACATTAGAAATTCATAACAAAAAGGTCCCCATCTTAACAGAAAACGTTTCCGTTCTATCTGAGAGAGTGTGGTAAAGAATCTAGCATGTTACATGCTGAATCAACAACCAAGAATTTCAATCTTTACTCAGGAAATTTAAAAAACCCTTTTGTTCCTGAGCTATTCTCGTTGTAATTAGAGTCAAATTACACCCTCGTTGTATTTCTGCAATAACTAAATTGTCAACACTTGTCAAAAAATTAATGTATGCAGACTAAAGTTTGGTTTGGTTACCAGTTTTAAGTCCCTTGCAATACTGTAAGGTCATTTAAGAGAAAGGCTACTTCGACCCTGCCTGTCAGGGCCAATCCGGGCTGAGAGGGAAAAAATCCCAGCAGAAAAAAACCAGATCATCCGTGCTCGGGATCGAACCCGGGTCTTCCATATGACAAACGGAGAGCCTAACCATTACACCACAGCCCCGGTACCCCCTTTTGTTCCTGAGCTATTCTCATTGTGGTTAGTCAAATTACACCCTCGTTGTGCTTCTGCGATAACTGAATTGCCAACACTTGTCAAAAGTATTATGTATGCAGACTAAAAGTACACTCATTTTAAAAACACATCTTCAAATGGATGGTTTGGTTACCAGTTTTACGTCCCCTGCAACACTGTAAGGTCATTTAAGAGACGGGCTACTTCATCTCTGCCTGCCAGGGCTGAGAGGGAAAAATGCATTTACTTTTTCTCACATGGGTTATTCAAAAGCTAAGAAATTTAAAGAAAAACAGTTGATGGCCTGAGGGCTAGGGAAGAAAATGAGAAACAACACACTCCCAAGCCCCAAGACTTCCCAGTCAGCTTAAATTGGCCCCTCCGACTGTTTACATTGAAAAAAAGCTTAACAATCGGTCATCCACTATCAAAGTAACATGGTCCCATCACTCCACAAACACCAACAACCCTTCCTTACCTGTTCTGCTGAACTGGGTGGGGTCTGAGAAAAAGAAAGAAAAAAAATGAAGCAAAGAGAGACGAGATGTCTATTAAGGATTTGATAGGAAAAGAAAAGCAAAACAAAGGAAAAATTAGGGGCTTATCTTGTTGCTGTTTTGAAACATTATGGACACTATAAAGCTATTTTAGTGCTAGCAAGTAGATTGATCAATACATTAGAGGTGTCAACTGGATAAGAAAAAACATCTGGAAATCCAGTTATTTTGCCCTGCTTATAAGCTGTTGAATTGCTTAGGGTGGACACAAGAGTGGTTCAGATATCTGGATTTCTGTATTTATCTGGAAAATTGGTTCCTCTGATACATGTAACAACGATACATGTAACAACAAGTTTGAGAAGTAGAAAAAGTCAATTCCACTAGAGCCCCAACCCCCCTTCAAACCATCTGAAATCTGAGAGAAAAGACTACAAAAACTGTTACAGAAAGTACAGTGGACCGTTATCTTTTCCAAGAGTCTTTGAAGCTTAAGATATACACTTGTTGTAATTTGCTCAACATGTGTGCTCGTTTCAGCATATTTCACAGTGGAAATAAAAAAACTGACTGCAAAACCCTCTTATCTACGGTAATGTAGTTATGGTCAGATCTGGTGGCAGTTTTAGCAACTGCAATGGTCAATAACTGAGGTTATTTGATAAGGTGATGAAAGTTGCCATTAGACGATAAAAAGCGAAGAATTTGTTCTTTTCAAAATTCTGAACTCACGCGTTTTGAAAATTACAACAGTGAGCTCCTTTGGAAACACACTACTACTCACCAAAAGATACAGAGCGGCCAATAGGATCTCCTGATGCCTTTTTCTTTTTCTTTTTTTTCTTTGTAGGTCTGAGAGGTTGGGCAATGCTTATGTTATCTAAACAAGGAAATTGAAGAAAAATTCATGCCATTACAACAAGTACTACAAAACCTTATCCCAGATCAAAGGATGTAGGCATATTACCAAATAGGCTGGAAAACAAAAATGAAATTACTCCAAAATATCCAAAAATGTTGTTTAATAAGTACACCCCTTTAGAAATTAAATTAAGTTTTTAAAAACAATTTTTTTAAAAGGAAGAAAATCAGCTGCATGAATCATGCACACATTTTTCAATAAAGAATAGTGCCCTTTTTTTTAGTCACACTCGTGAATCACAAGTAAGTAATTTTTAATTCAGATAACCTGAATGAATGACATTGAAGACAGAAACATGACAATAATAATAATGACCCATCCCTCCCC
>JAUKPP010242991.1:0-23669 GCA_032273245.1 Phyllaplysia taylori | reverse complement strand
TTTTAGGCCCTTTTTGCATTGTGTTATCTTTCTCCTCCTTTAACTCGTTTCTATCGGTAGTCTTGAATTTACCCCCCCCCCGCCCCCGGCCAGTACACAGTAGTGCCCCCCCCCCCGCTCAATTTCCGCCCTGTCTCTATACTCTAGTAGGATGCATGACATAGATCTCGACTTTCCTTTTCTCTCTTCAAATACATGAACATTAAAGAACTCGCTCGATCTCAAATTGAACATTCAGTCAATCCAGGCCTCAATCAATCCGTTTAAAAAAAATTTGTTATATTGACCACAACAGAAATAAAGAAAAGAGCAAAACGTAACACAAAGTCCTGCAATTAATTCACAACAAAGTTGACAGAAAATCAACAAAAGTAAACAAACAGAGATGTCTGAAACAAAATGGAGGATCTAGCCAGCTTGAATTGGGTGCTAAATGAACCATTATACAGGGTCAGTAAATAAAAAATAAACCTTACGGGAGTTTACAAATGTCTCAGGGCTTGAGAACTTGATTCTAATAGACGTTCAACAATAGTACAGAACTACATGCACATCTTTCAGGGTCAGACAAGTCCATGTATCGTTTGGTCAATACAGCGCAGCCAGAGACACTAGATTATTGGTCTCTGGTGCAGCCATGGCTTATTCAAATGTTGATTGGCATTACCAATGGAACCCCCAAAAAACGAAACAATAGTTGATAGAGCAGTATGAAAATCTTTTTGCTCTGCCATTCTACGTCTGTGCTTTTCTGCTTTGGTGATGATGCAGCTCGCTCTACTCAATGACTCTTATTACCTTTCTGCTTCGCCATGTTTCCAATCACTGTGACAATGCTTAGTGCTTAACCTTTGTTATTTCTGCAGCATTTTCGTTTGTTGGTTGTTGTTTTTCGACAGAGAACCGGGCTTTCAGTTGTTGTTGTTTTTATAGCAAACTAGAGTTTTGCCTCCAATTTTATCATGAGAATGTGACATCTTTCTGATAGGTGCTCGCTTATAAGTCGATGTCACGTGTCTACTTCATATGGAATTTGGGGGCAGAGCTCTATTCGTATACTTTTTTCAGTTTGCTTTTTGTGTACGTAAATTATTTTCTGTGTGGTGTAGTAATATCTTGTCGGTATTGTATTATTGTTGATCAGTGAGGCACACATTTACTGATCCGACCACATTAGTAATCATGACTGCATCTGTAGGGTTTAAATGAAAAGAACGATGTAATTTTTTAAGATAAGTGAGAACTACCATGCTACAACTAAAGGGTCTATGTCAATCCTCCAAGTAAAAATAAACTTTGCGGAATGTTTACAGTGGGCCATAGCGGGCGTCACACTACAATAGCCTTTTTGAGTAATAAATTTTAATGACTCTTTTCATCAGGTTTTTTTTTTTCTATCGTATTTTTTCTAAGCAGACTTGAGCAGACTTTGGGACACATTGATAGGCCTATGGGGAAAAGTGCAAGGAAACATACGCTAAACAGATAAACAGATAATAATACTAGTAAAGAAAGTCAATCGTGAAAAGATAAGGATTTAAGAAATTATAACAGAAAAAAAGCAAAGATAGAACAAGTGACGCCCATACGAAGACGGGTTCTCTGCTTGTTATGTAATAGTATTAGTATTAGAATATTTACAAACCCCCCCCCCCCCCCCCCAGATAATAACAGTGTTATTACTTTGACATATAAACCGTTTATTTCGAGCACATTCAGGATGTTGTCAGTGTGCATGTTGTACTACTGTGAACTTTCTTGTGCTTATTGGTGTTCAGCGTTTACTAAATATTTAAGATTATTGAATACTTAATTTTTTTATATCTTATTTTTTTTGATTTGTGGGTGGGGGTAGGGGGGGGGGGGGTGGAGTCCTTTTTGCACTCCTGAAATATTCTAAGAAAAGTTTATATTATCTACGAACAAATACATTATTATGCATTGTATCAAACTCCCACTGGTATGAGTACTTGACCTTTTTCAATCTTATTTATTCATTAGTTTAGTGCTTTAGAGCAGAAAAATTAATGAAAAAAAAAAGAGGAAAAAGCTTAAGTCCAAGAACTCACTAAGAATGCAGCAAATGCACCCTTCAGTGCGCTTTAGCATGCTAAATCTTAACTATGTAGCTCACTGTAAGCGAGTTTGCGCATTTTAAAACAATATTATAATATCAGTAAGTTTGTTGTATATACATGATGTGCGCGTTTATATAAACAACAAAAGCAAAACCTCAATTAATTCATGAACCTTCTATAGCAAGATTCTTACTGACGTCAAAACTTTATGCTATAATTGTGGAATTACCATCTCATTTTCTTTCCAACAGCAACAGTGGCTCCCAGCATCCAACAACCCCTGCAAGACGTATCTGCTCCAGAGGGCAAGACCCTGCACCTGGAGGTCCGCTTCACCGGATCCCCGGCGCCTGAGGTCATTTGGTTCAGAGGCAGCAATCGCATTCTGCCAAATAACATGTACAAGGTGAGAATGAGGGGCTGGAAGTTCGGGCAAAAACAGGTAAAAGGCTGAAAATGGCCCCGACACTTATGGGACCGAAAGGCCATTCCCCCAGGCCCAAAAGGCGTGGGGGGGGGGGGGGGACCAATAATCTCTCAGGGGCTGGAAATTTAATAATATGGTACTCCAACTCGCTGGTGGAGCCAGTAGTTCTGATTTGCCATTTTCAACAACATCAAGGAATTAATATTAACCATCGCTGTGGTGTAATGGTTAGGCTCTTCGCCTGTCATGCGGAAGACTCGAGTTCAAACCCGATCGCGGACAATCTGCGGAGTTTTCTACTGGGGTTTTTCCCCTCTCATCTGGGGTTGGCCTTGACAGGCGAGTTCGAAGTAGCCCGTCTCTTAAATGACCTTGCAGTGTTGCAGGGGTTGTAAAACTGGTAACCAAACCAAAATGAATTTCTTGACATTTCAATACTGTTGTAACTTGAGTCCTCGTCAACAATCTAACAAACTTTTCCTAAACTGTGCTGGTAATTGCAACTTAAAAGCATTCTTAAAGCAATAATTGTCATTATATTACAGAGAGAGAGAGAGAGAGAGAGAGAGAGAGAGAGAGAGAGAGAGAGAGAGAGAGAGAGAGTATCAAAACAGAAATTGTTACCCCAAATTTCCTGTAAAAAGGACAAATAAAGATTATCTTATCTTATCTTATCTTATCTTATTATGTTGCTATGTTTGTGTCCCCAGATCACGGTGACCCCCAACTTCTCCTCTCTGGACATCCGCGAGGCGTACGCTGAAGACACGGGCTCCTACACTGTGGTGGTCCGTAACGTGGCGGGAGAGGCGACCTCTGTGTGTCAAGTCCTGATTGAGTCACTCTACTCCAGCCCAGGGTGAGTCTGCACTGCTTCTTATAGTTGTTGTTGTTGTTGTTGTTGTTGTTGATGATGTTGTTTATGTTGTTTGGCGCCTGTTGTCTAGTGGTTAGGCTGCTGGACTCGTAATCGGGAGGTTTCGGGTTCGAATCTCAGCTCGGGCCCGACGGTATGCCCTTGGGAAAGGCATTTTACATGCATTTTCCTCACTTTACCCAGGTGTGAATGGGTACCCGGCTATAGACAACGAAAGATCTTGTCAGTTTGTTTGTGCTCTAGCGCCTGTTAAATGGCTGCTTGCACTGTATGCTTCCCAGGAAGTTGAGAAGGTTTCTGATTGACTGTGGTCTGTCAGGGTAATAATGATTGTAAAGTGCATAGAGCCAGTATTGGGATATGCGCTATATAAATGCAATCCAGTAGTAATATTTATGTTGTTTCTGTTGTTGTTGATGATTTTTGTGTGGACTTTGATGGATTGCTCACCCTTCAGGTTATGATTCATAAAACACCAGGAGTTCCCCCATTTGTTACTAAGAGGACAGAGTGATAATTGCCAAGTTAAAGACCAGATTTTCATTGTTTTATTCTGGGTTCTATTAGGATTCAGTTACCTTATTTTGAATGAGTTGAAATATCTCTCTATGCTAGTGTGAGTAGAGTGACATTTTTGTTTCATTTACTGTGAAGTGCATACAAAGAAATTGTATATGCACAGGGTCAACTCTATAATTAAGCTACTCATTGTAAGATCAATAGAAATTGCCGTCAAGTGATTCGTTTCCATGTTGTATTTTCTCTCTGTACTGAAAATAATAGTTCAATCCCTTACTCGGTTATTATACTAGAAAAACCTGGGGTTATTTTTATTGCAGTTCATTTAGGTGCAGATCTGCCCCTTTCTCTCCAGGAAATCTAGTTGTTGTTACTATTTTTATCGAGTATGGGGCAGCTCTGTTGCCTTTAACAGTAATATGAACTCATGTGCTCCGTTTTCCCAACCTCCACAGAGATGCTGCGTCTCAGGTGTCCGTGGAGATGGAACCCTTGCCACCCAGATTTGTCCAGAAACTGCCGCCCACCAAAGACGTCCCTGAGGGTACACGTGTACGCCTGGATTGCGTGCTGGTGGGACACCCAGAGCCAGAGGTCAGTGTAACTTTAGTCAGTGATACTTTAGTCAGTGTTACTTTAGTAAGTGTTACTTTAGTCAGTGATACTTTAGTCAGTGATACTGTAGTCAGTTATACTTTAGTCTTGATAAATTAGTCAGTGATACATTAGTCAGTGATTCTTAATAAAGTCAGTGATACTTTAGTCAGTGATACTTTAGTCAGTGATACTTAATAAAGTCAGTGATACTTTAGTCAGTGTGTAGTGTCCATGAGTGAATACTTAAAAAGGTTTTAATATTGATTGTATTTGTATTTATTTAGACACGAGGAGGAAGCACTTGATCATCTTTTGTTCTTGTGACTAGTTGCTAGTTAATGTAATTGAAATGTATTATCAGATGAGAGCTGGTTTTGGGAGGGGGGAGCTTTTTTATACCTGTGCCAAGCATCACATTGGTATTAGCCTTTTATCGTTGGTTAACTAACATATTGATAGTTTGGAGACAGAGAGAGGTAGAGAGTATGAGAATGACACAGAGAGTGCGACGAGGGACGGAAATCTAACAGAAAGAAAGAGAAAGAGAGAGACATAGAGTGATTTGCAAAGAAAATGCAAGTCTTAGAAAAAATTACAAATCATGTTTGTCTATACCAGCCCATGAATACAAAAAAATTATAATATTATTTGTCCCTGTGTCCTGTGCTCAGGTGATCTGGTTCAAGAACGACAAACCAGTGAAGGAATCGACGGACATCCAGCTCCTGTTTGAGGGAGATCGATGCACGCTGGTCATCCGTGAAGCCCTGGCAGATGACCGTGGTCACTTCAAGTGTGTGGCACAGAACCCACATGGTGTGGCCGAGTCTGCCTGCAAGCTGCATGTGGAACGTGAGTACTTGTGGCAGGTGTTTTTAACTCAAGGGGACAGGGGGGCGTCGCTGGCTGAGCAGTAGTGCACCTGCCTACAGATGAGGAGGTCCCGGGTTCAATTCTGGGGATTTTTTCGGGGGTTGTCATGGATCTAACCCCCGTCCTATCGGAGATAGACACACAATCCGGAGGTCCCGCTTGGTAAATGACCTTACACTGTTGCATGGGGCGTTAAACCAAAACCAAAACAAATCAGGATGGCAGCCAGTTGGTTTATTGGTTTTGGTATGTCCCCCTGCAACACTATCTGTCCATTTCAGATGTGGAACCTCCGAATATTACATCTGTCTTCAACAGGATGAGGGTAAGAGCCACTAAAACTCCAAAAAAATCCTGGCTTTATCACTCAGCAACAGATGCTCATTACCCATTAAGTACATATTGCAAATGTATGCTAAAATTCCATATCATAATCTTTGTGTTGCAGCTAGACTTTTGTTAATTGGGTACATTTTTGGCCATAGGTAGATTTTCTCCTAAATTTATATAGGTTTAAATTGCAAAAGCGAATACACTTTCATGTGAAAACTAGGAACTTTATTGAGCTTCCATGTTTCTCTTTACAGCCGTGAGTGAGATGAGCGACACATCTATCAACGAAGTGACCGCTCCCAAATTCACTCAACCCCTGCGTGACCACCAGGCCAAGTCTGGTCAGCGCCTGTGCCTACAGTGTCGTCTCACTGGACACCCGCTGCCCAACGTCTCCTGGTACAAGGACAACCACCTGCTGGAGAGCTCTCCAGACTTCCAGGTATGCTGTTTTACATATCACTGTTTTACATATTACTGTTTTACATATTACTGTTTGTTTGGTGGGTTAAAGTTTATGGCATTCTCAATACTGCAAGGTTATTTCTCTGCCAGCAAAGGTGTGAAACGCTCTGTCACAACAGTGCATTATGTGCGTGGCTACAACTAGTGCAGCCTCCCATTGACACTGCATTCTAGGCCGCGCTTTGATTGCAACATGAGCACTGTTGAGATGGACTACGCCATGAGGACGCCGGGTATGCGTTTACAAGCTCCGATGCTTATCTCATACACCTTATAAAATCTCTTATGCCAGGAAGTAGAATAGGAGAATAGAAAGATATGGAAAGAATGAGAAGGAGCAGACCACATCTGAACGTCAACCAATTATCCAGGCTTTATTCGTACTCAACTTCTTACTCTTTTTCATCCTGAATTGTAGAAAATCATGAGACTTTCAAGATAGGCTACCATCATGTTTTGTTTTTATCAGTGGCACAAAATGCTGGCCTTACTACGAGTCCCAACGCTCAGTTGTTGTTTTTCGTGGCAAGCCAAGCCTATTCCTACTTTTAAAGATTGATGCGATTCCTTCTAATTAGAGAAAAAGCGAAACAATAAATGTGACTGACCTTTCCTCACATGTCCACTTGCAGATCACAGCATTCGCTGATGTCCACTCACTGACCATCCCCGAAGTGTTTGACGAAGACTCCGGTGACTACATGGTCAAAGCAATCAACCCAGCCGGAGAAGCGACCTGTGTGGCTCACTTGTTTGTGGAGCCCGCACCGGAGGAGGAGAGCATGGAAAAGAAGCGGGTGACCAGACGTGAACAGATGCCGCAGACACCGCCAGAGTTTAAGCAACTCTTCCAAGACCAGACAGCTAAGCCGGGAGAATCAGTCACTTTTGAGTGTACTGTGACCGGCTCACCCAAACCTAAGGTAAGGTGTAGGGATATTTTACATCAACCGAATCTCATCTTAGGTTCAGAGAGAAATGTAGGTGAGGCCTATTAGAAATTAGGGGAAGGGTGAGGATGTTTCTAAGAATATAAGTACATTTTTGGAATTGGTAAGCTGAGATATTTGAGCCATCTTTCTGTATTGTATCTACGTGCAGTTTCTGTACTTGTATGGAAAAAAACCTTACCTTGATGCTTTGCTCACACCATCCTGAACCCCACAAGTTTTTAACAAATTTGATTCATAAATGGATAAACATTTTAAGTTACTTTTTTTGTGATTCATTCAAAGAGGTATAACCTTTCTTTTCTCTGTTCTTGCATCTTGAAAATGTTCTTCATCACCCTCCTTTCCCCTCCTCAGGTGACATGGCAGTTCAACGGAGAGCCTCTTGTCTCCCAGGACTACCAGACCACCATGGAAGGAGACACACACAGACTGACTATCCCAGAAGTCTTTGACGAGGACGCTGGACGATTCTCCGTGACAGCCGAGAACCCGAGCGGTAAAGCCACATGCTCCGCCTTGTTGGCTGTGGCCCCGCCCCTCCCACTTGTCCCCGCCCCCGGGCCGGCGGTACAGCGGAGGGCTGAGACTCAAGCCTTCGATATGGAACTGCCAGATGGTGGATACCCGGTCGTACAGAGGAGAACTAAGACTCAAGCCTACACTGTGGAGGTGCCGGATGGTGGATACCCATCTTGGTCTGAGTCAGAGTTGTAAGTGATTCTGTGTCGGCCTGTTTGTGAGTTTTTTTGTTTGATTGATTAGGTTACAAAGCAGAAACCTTCATCTTAGCAAAAAACTATTGTATCAAGTTATGTTTCTTCAAAGAGTTATGAGGAGTGAAATTGTATTTATCACAGAAATCACATAATTGACAATGTTATGTTTGTGAATGGTAGGATAAAAAAGTTTAGCATTGAAAAGTTTCAAGTGTTCAATGTGCGAGCAGACATAAATGGCTAAATTGAGAGATAAGGAAGAGAGAACGAGAGGAAGAAGACAATCATGAGACCATGCACTACAGAGAGTGAAATGGCGGAGGGAAAGAAAAAACTGAGAAATCTACGATAGACTTTCAAAAAGAGAAGTAACTACTTTAGCAGACCACTGTTGCAAAGCAATATCATTTTACATTGCTGAACACTTAACCTAACCCCATCCTGTTTTAGTTTTTTTATTACTCTGACAATGCATATAATCTGCTGCTGTAAAATGTTAATCCGGTGTAGACAGTAACACGGATCTTATCTAGTGGTTCTAATCCATCCTATCCAATCTTTTTCTCTCCCTTCAGCACGCAGACAGTGACCCGCACAGAGAAACGTGTGAGCCAAACATACACCCAGGAGGAGCAGCGCTACATGAGCTCAGGCACGGAGAGCCATTCTGAGACTATCACCACAGAGGTTCGACCAAAACACGCCAAGCTTGCCAAACTCACAGACCGTTACTCTACCATGGTGACCACCGACATCCCACCCAAGTTCCAGCCTATTGACCTGACGTTTGAGGTGCCTGTCCCGCCAAACTTTGTGCAGACAATCAAGAGCATCCAAGCGCAGGAAGGAGTGAGAGTCACTTTTGAGGGATTTGTCACAGGTGAGGAAGAAATGGTTGAGATTTGGAACCTTTTTTTTAGCAGAGTCTTCCTGGTTGCTTTGTGGTCATTTATTTGTTGTTGTCAACACACACGTCCCACAAAGACCAGTGCTGAGGTGTAGTGGTTAGGGTTTTTGCCTGTCTTGTGGAAGACCCCGGTTCGATTCCAAGCTCGGACGATCTGTTTTTATTTCTGCTGGGATTTTCCCCTTTCAGCCTGGTTTGGCCCTGACAGGCAGGGTCGAAGTAGCCGATCTCTTAAATGACCTTACAGTGTTGCAAGGGACATAAAACTGGTAACCAAACCAAACCATCCAACAAACAAGAAAGCAAGCTAAAGAAAAGCATCAAATTACAAAAACTCACCAACCAGCAGATATAGCAATAAGAACTTATTGTGGAACTTAGATAGTAATCACTCCAACTGTGAGGTTATTTAGATTGAAAAGACAAGCAATGGTACTAAAGTTGTTGCCACGATAATAATGTTACTTACACAGTCACTCATTGTGTTTGCATTAGTTTTATTGAATGTTATGAAAGAATTTTAAACAAATTCTTATTGTATGCCCATACTTAGGCCCGGAGCTGTGGTGTAATAGTTAGGCTCTTTGCCTATCATGCGGGAGGACCCTAGATCGATCCCCGGTCGCGGACGATCTGGGTTTTTTTCTGATGGGATTTTTTCCCTCTCAGTCTGTGTTGGCCCTGACAGGCAGGGTCATAGTAGCCCGTCTCTTAAATGACCTTACAGTGTTGCAGGGGACGTAAAACTGGTAACCAAACCAAACCAAACCCATACTTAGGAACATGGAAAAGACATAGTATGTTGCATTTTGTCATGCAAATCTAATCTCATTCTCTCTCTCTCTTGCTCTCTTAGGCAAACCTGAGCCTGTGATCCGCTGGTACAGAGAGGGCAAACAGCTCACTGACCAGGCCGACTTCGAGATCTCGTACCGTGAAGGACGAGTAAGCTTGAGCATCCCAGAGGTGTTCCCTGAGGACAGTGGTCAGTTCATGGTCACTGCGGAGAACCCAGCTGGTGTGGCATCTAGCCAGGCAGAGCTGGTGGTGAGAGGTGAGTACGGTCACATTGGTGTAGCAATTTGGGGGAGAGGCGAAGAGGGTTTAGAAAGAAAGCGTGAATAGGGATGAATTGATAAATAGAGAGAAATCTAGATGAGTTAGTTAGTTCAAAGTTAGTTGTTTATAGAGACGCCAGTATCTTTGGCTGTTTTAGCCAAAGAGAAATGTAGGTATGGGAGAACGAGGTAAGCAACAGATACAAGGGAGGGAATGGAAGAAGGGCGGCAAGTATTACTTATTCTAGGACACAGATATTCACGCAAGTAACTTCAAACCCATGCACCCATATATACACTCAAACAATGGGAGAGAAAAAGAAAGAATTTTTCTCACTTTTAGTAGCTGGTTTCATCTTCCAAACTTCACTGTGAACAGCTGATTTTACGAGCCTATATTCTTTCTTTAAGTTCTGACGAAAGAAAGGGTTCACAAAGTGAATTATCACAAAAGGAAAGGGGATAATTCTTTTGACTAGCCCCCAACAACCTGTGATCATAGAATTTAAGGATTATCAGTCTATACTGTAAATATTATATCCTTTTGAGAAAGGGTGCTATTGCAGTTTTTTAACTTTTCAATAAAAAAAAACTCTAAAGAGGAGGACAAAGTGGACAAAGACAAAAAGTGCTTCTCAGCGTTGAAATGACCTTATAGTGTCAATGGAGCTGGAAAACCCCAAACAAACAAACAAACATAGACATAATTGTCACCATTTGGTTCCTCCTCCAGAAACCCTGGAGCACTTTTCCTACGCTAAAACAGCCAAAGATGCTGGCGCCTCTATAAACAACTAACTTTGAACTAACATTTTTTTTATTTGTTTAACTCCAGCCACCCTGATCCCTCCTGCGTTCCTGGAGAAGCTTCACACCTCCCAGGCCCAGGAGGGCGAGCCAGTCCGCCTGGTGGTACGCGTGAGCGGTGAACCCACACCCCAGGTCTCCTGGTACAGAGACGGCGCCAAGCTGGTGAGCTCCCAAGACTTCCAGATCAGCCAAGACGGAAATGTGCACTCGCTCTACATCCCTGAAGCCTTCTACGAGGATTCTGGCAAGATCAGCGTGCGCGCTGAAAACCCTGCTGGCGAGGCGATATGTTCTGCCCAGCTACATGTCCAACGTGAGTCTCTTTTGATGTATTGATATGGTTGTTGGTGTGAACTTTGATTAGAGCAAGCCCTGGGTATCTTGAATGTTCTTGAATGTCATTATTTTCAGGACTAGTGAGTGGTTTTCGTTGCGCTTTTCTTTTCCTCCAAGTTTACTTTATAATGATGATTAGACTCTTTATACAGTTAAAACTGTCCAACATAACCACCTATTACAAAGAGAAAAGTTGCCTTTTAAGACACAAAGTCATCTTGGGGTGTGAAATAATGAGGAAAAATGTAATGATTTATTGGATAAAATGTGGTCATAGCTTTTGATGCTATTGGCAGGGGGATTAGTGTTATCTCCCTCATTGAGACTCTTCCTTACCACCCAAAAACTACAGTCAAACCTGTCTAAGAGGACCACCCAATGTCGAGAAAAATGTGGTCGTTTTAGACAGGTGGTCGTCTTAGAGAGGAATAATCTATAGAAAAAGAATAATTTGGGAGTCGATGGAAAGTGGTCGTTTGTGCAGGTGGTCGTCTTATACAGGTGGTCGCTTGAGCAGGTTCAACTGTATTTTCTTTTTACATAATGTGCATTGTTGACCTGCCTTTCATATTATGATACCTTTGTGTTCCACAGCCATTCCAGAGAAACCACAGCCACTGGCAATCCGCGGCCCAGACAGACGTCCCGTCTACGAGCCTGTGGCTCCAGGCAAGGCACCGAGTGTCAAGTCACCCAGACCTGTCTCAGAGAAGGAGGAACAGCCTAGCGCAAAAATCCCCAAACTCCAGAGACCGTCAGACTTCGCTGCGACACCCACCCCGCCGCAGGAGACCTACAGGCACGAGCTAGACATGCAGATCGAGGCTGACTTGCCTCCATTCGAAGCTCGTTTCAGAGTGTTTGATGACGAGCCTCAGGTGCCGGTGCAGCCACCGCCACCACCAGTGCAAGCGCCGCCACCCCCACCTCCACAGCCACAACCTAAACCCAAACCCGCACAGGAGAAGCCTTTGACTCCAGTGAAGAAGAAGCCCTCGGAGGAGAGGCCTTTCGTCTCTGACAAGACCAAGCCCACTTTCTCTAAGGTATGGCCATTGACGTAAAGTTAATCTTAGGTAATACTCGACTCGATTTTTTTCTTTCCTGTAGTGAGTACAATATTTTCAAGACGATTTTTTTAATCACATATGAATGCTTTTGAACACATTCTCATAATGGTCACCAACATTCACACAAAAACAAAGTCTTAAATGACCTTACAGTGTTGCAAGGGACGTAAAACTGGTAACCTCACCTAACCTAACACACAAACTCACGCATGCTTACTTTTGTGCACATGATTCTCTACATGTTGTTTAATGATTGATGGATAGAAACTTAAGCCACTTCTTTGAGCTTTTTATCACCACCTAAGTTTCCCCGTAGTTACGGGAGAGAAGTAACCTTTATTCAATAAGTGTCGATAGAATTATAATACCTCAACAAAAGAGACGATAAGTCGTGTTGATGGAATTGTAATACCTCAACAAAAAAGACGATAAGTGTCGATAGAATTGTAATACCTCAAGAAAAACCCAATATTCCTTTATTCCAACCCCCAACAGCCTCTGCAAGATACCCGCGTCAAAGAGGGTGACCGCGTGGTCCTGGAGATTGTGGTAGAAGGCCACCCTGAGCCTATTGTCAAGTGGTACAGGGAGACAATCGAGATCAACAACTCACCAGACTACCAAGTTCTGCAGAAGAACAACAGATTCATGCTGATTATCTCTGAGGTCTTCCCCGAGGACTCTGGGCGCTATGAGGTTGTGGCAGTGAATGCTGAGGGGACAACGCGTACAGAAGCTTACATCTCTGTTGAAGGTGAGGAGATCCTTCCTTATTTGCTTGATACATTTTTCGTTTTATTCTTTTTTTGCTCTAAAGTTAAAGGATGGAATAAAGAAGATTAGATAGTTGACTATTAATTGTTATGTTGAAATTTGTGAAGTGACAAACTTTGTTTATTGTTATTATATAAGTGTAGAAATTGTACTGGCATAAAATAGTCATCAACACATTGTGTCTTTGAGGATGGTTGGCAGGTGTTCTGATGTGGTCTACTCCTTCTCTCTGTTTGTGAGTTCTAAATGTTGAAAGAGTCATAAAATCTCAGCAAAATTATTAGTTTGTACAGCTGCAACTCCTGTATCTCAACTGAGTGTTTTTTACTCTTTACGCCATAATGTCACAGTGTCGTTCTGTTTACGTCAGTTTTTATCTGCAGTTGTAGTAAGGATTGGGTTATTTATAGAGGCGCTAACCTCAGCTGTTTTAGCCTGTTTTTATCTGCAGAGGTGTGAGCCCAATTTACTTTACCTTATCATGACCACACAAACCTTTTCCACTCTTACAGCGGCCGCACCCCCTCCCCTGCCCACAGCGCCACCACCACCCATGCCAAAGACATACAAGGATGAGGTGAAGATTCAAGTGGAGGCTAAGCCAGAGGAGCAGCCCACATTCCAGCAGAGGGCCGAGGTCTTCAAGAAAGTTGCTCCCCCGCCTCCGATCAAGCCGGTGAAACGACCACCTGCGCCAATCATACCAGACAATATCAAGCCTTCCTTTTCTAAGGTGAGTATAGCCGGCGCTGTGGTGTAATGGTTAGGCTCTTCACCTGTCATGCGGAAGACCCCGGTTCGATCCCGAGCGCGGACGATTTGGGTTTTATCTGCTGGCAGGCAGGGTCGAAGTAGCCGGTCTCATAAATGACCTTACAGGGGACATAAAACTGGTAACCAAACCAAACCAAACCCAAAGGTGAGTATTCATAGGGATTTGGGTGAAGTTTTTAACTGAGTAAGTTAATGAAATCCCCAACATAATAACAGTAGGTGGAGAAACTTATTCTTTTGAAATTTCACCTCAAGCTTTTAAAACACTGAATATTTGACTATTCTCAAGGTCACATCAATACAAAATTATTAGGTCATCATTGATAGCAAGGAAGGTCTCTCTACATCCAATGTTGGGATACCATTCCACCTTTTATTATTAAGTTTCAGGTTTTCGTTACGGTCTCATTAGCCATTGAATGAGCATCTTACGACATTAGTAAACTCATGTCCCCATCTGTATTGTGTCATTTCAGCCTCTGAACAACATTGAAGCCCAGCAAGGTGACGGTGTGTTCTTTGAGGTTCGCGTCGAAGGCTATCCTGAACCTGAAGTGAAGTGGTATCGTGAGGATGTCGAGATCGTCTCCTCACCAGACTTCGAGCTGTCTCGGTCTGACCGCACTTACAGACTGACCATCAGCGAATCCTTCCCAGAGGACGCTGGAAAATTCACATGCACAGCCAACAATGTCGCCGGCTCAGCCACAACTGAGGCTTATCTCTATGTGCAGCGTAAGTATTGTTTTGCACTTGTTAGATGTTGTTTGTGGACTAGTCATCTTTTAACTCAAAATGGCTAAAACAGCCAAAGATGCTGGCGCCTCTATAAACAACTAACTTCAAGCTAAATTAACTTGAAGGTGCTTGATTTCTGTATACATTGTTATGGATCCAGGATTCCTGTATACAAATTTTAAAGCATACAGAGAAAATAAAAAGACTACTTGATGGAGTATGTACGATTTATTAACTATCTCAGCTTGCCAGTTCAATGCTTCTGCGGTTTCCTAAAGTACCAATATGCAGCAGGAAGAACAAAGCAATGGGTGAATTAATCATGACATGAATTTAAAATATATACTTTTTCCTTCTATGCACTCTGGTTAAACCAGGATGAGAGTCTTTAAACAAAATTCACTTTAGTGCTCCTATTACTTGTTTTTATAGAATCTTCTGTATAGTCATCTAAATTAATTCATTGATATCTTTATTTGAGCTCACCATATCATTAATGTTAGAGAGTAAAACCTTTTTTATGCACCATTATGGTTTGCTCTAAATTATAGGGAATTAATTCATGGCAGTTATTTTTCAAAATTTGATGTACCATCTGATCTTTTGAGGACGCATTTATTTCAATAATGTGGGCATTTCATGTCTCTGCACACATAATATCCATTAGAATAAAAACTGACATGGAGTTGTTATACACCACCCACCATTTTCACATCATGCATATATAGCTATGCACCTCAATTACAATGACGTTCGTTATTATCCATCCCTTCCACCAGCGAGCCCCGACTCTCCTGTCCAGTCGCCTGTGGCTGAGGAGAAGTTCCGCGAGGAGCTAGAGATGCAGATCGAAGGTCACCCTGACCTCCCACCATTTGAGAAGCGAGTGGCTCTCTTCGGGGCTCCGCCACAGCCAATGCCGGCAGACATGGCACCCAGACGTCCTTTTGTAACCGACAAGGAGAAACCGTCATTTACCAAGGTACGGGAGTTTGGTTTGGTTTGGTTACCAGTTTTACGTCCCCTGCAACACTGTAAGGTCATTTAAGAGACGGGCTACTTCGACCCTGCCTGTCAAGGCCTACCCGGGCTGGGAGGGAAAAAATTCCAGCAGAAAAAAACCCAGATCGTCCGTGATCGGGGATCGAACAAGGTCTTCCGCACGCAAGGCGAAGAGCCTAACCATTACACCACAGCGCCGGTAGGTAAGGGAGTGTTCATTGACTTGAAGCAATGATGCCCACTATGGTTTGATTTAGAGTACATGTGCACTGATATTTATGGGATTATATTCTTTTATTTGGTATATAACCTCACTCCACATGAAAAAATCTGAGCCAATCTGTGTATCATTAACAATTTAAGTTTCACCCAATCGATCTAGGTTTGGTTTAGGTAGTTGTGTTTATGAGATAGAAGTCGTAACTGCTTTTCTCATGGTATATCCAGTATGGTAAATTGTGGTGTCCATAGTTGTTGTGTTAACCCACATTTTTATTGATGAAACACCTGTTATAAATCACATTGGTAGCACTCAGACTAATACAAATGTTTTCGTTAACTCCACCAAACACGTAGCTACAATTATGGATATTTGATTTAATACTCAATCCTTCCTCTCCTGCTCAGACTTTGAGTGACACCCAAGCCCGCCAAGGTGAACCAGTGATCCTTGAGGTCGAGGTTGAAGGTCACCCAGAGCCAATCATCAAGTGGTACCGTGAGGGCGTGGAGATCTCCAGCTCCCCAGACTATGAGCTCTCCCGCAGCAACAAGCTCTACAGACTCACCATCTCCGAGGTCTTCCCGGAGGATGCCGGTGTCTTCAAGGTCATCGCTGCTAACGCTGAGGGATCCACAGCAACTGAGGCTTACCTGATGGTGGAACGTAAGTTCATTCTTTTGGGTTTTTTTTGTTTTTTTATTCAAGGATTTTGCAGCACTATAACCAAATTAGGATGTTAATTTAATATCAGAATTTTGCATGTCTTTGACTCAGGATTTTTCACATAATAAAGGGAAAAAAACCCACATTAGCACGGTGTCGATAATTGTCATGTTAACCCACATTTAATTATAATGGGTTTAGATTTGAAATGCTTGCCATGGTAGTAATTGTACGTCTTCATCTCCAGGAAAGTGTAATAAACAATAAGTTTGATTGAATTGAGGGATTAATTCATGGCAGTTATTTTTCAAAATTAGATATACTATCTGATCTTTTAAGATTATTTCAAAAATGTGAATGTTTTATGTCTCTGCACACATAACATCCATTAAAATAATACTGAGAATGACTTGTTATACACCACCCACCATTTTCACCTGCATATATAGCTATGTTCCTCAATCTAGTTTTTAAAGAAGCAAGCAAGCTAGCAAAGGTACTGATCTCTGTTTCAGCTGGTCCCCCATCACCTCAAGAGACGGTTCCGCCCGCCCCAGCCCCAAGCTTCATGGCTCCCCCACCCCCAGCACCTCCCGCACCTAAACCTAAACCAGAGCCGGTCTCACCCGCTCCAACCACACCCAGATTCTCGCCAGCCCCGCCCCCTGCACACATCCCGCCCTCATTCGTTCAGCGTCTGCCGGACGTGAGGATGGTGGAAGGCACCAACATCAAGCTGGAGTGCCGTGTGCTGGGCAAGCCTTTCCCACAGGTCATCTTTACCAAAAGTGGGAAGCCTATCCTGGCAGGACAGCGGTAAGTTGCAGGAAAAACTTTTGGCAAGATATCACTTAAAGAAACTCCAACATTAGTAATGATAGTAATAGATAGCAATAATTTTCATGCATTTCCATTTCCCAGAAAATGATTAGTGCGCCTTACAGTTACTCGTACGTCAATGTCACATATCAAATCGTTGGTTCTTTTGCATGAGGGCGAAAAGTACATGGTTTGTAGTGTGATATTCGCTTCTTTGTTAACAATCAGAGAAATCAGTGATCATGAATAGGTAATATTATGAGGGTTGAAGTTCACAAACATCGCAATCAGTGCCAACTTATGCTTTTATAAGTCACTCTAAAAGAGACATAGACATTGTCACTCTTATTTATGATCACCATGATAGCATTCTCTGTATGGCGTAATTAGTCTACTCAGACAGTCCAGATGCATACATTATACAGTTTTTTTTCTTACCCTAAAAGGTTATTCGTCCCATACTAAAAAAAAGTTGGTTGTTTATAGAGGCACCAGCATCTTTGACCGTTCTAGCCATTCGTCCAATGCATTTATTGCATATTTGCCCTTATATGCTTACATTTTGTATTTTGAAGTTTTGCTCATAGGTAATCCTCCACTTTAATCTTTGTAGTATAAATTCACTCCTTACCTTTATGACACCATCAGCGATGTATGATATTAATATGTTAAACTTTTAAATAGCCTATATATATTATTTCCAACCATCCCACAGACACAACGTCACAGTCGATGAGCGCACTGGACGCTGTACCCTGATCATCACCCACGCGCACCCAGATGACGAGGGTGAATACACATGCACTGCCATGAACCCTGCTGGCGAAGTGGCCACTTCTGCCAATGTTACCCATGAAGGTATAATACACAATATGCTTTTAAATTAGTGTTGAAGTCAGGAATTTTTTTATGGCCTTTTGTACCAATCATTGGTTTAACACCCCATGCAACACTGTAAGGTCATTTACAAGGTAGGACCTTCGAATTTTACGTCCATCTCCGATAGGATGGGAATCATAGTGAGTGTGCTTGATTTTGTGATATAGAAATTGAGCAGATAGAAAAATGGCAAAAAAAACAACAAAAAAACCACTTACTGAGTGTATCATGCCAAATTTCATGTCTTGGCTGAAATTTATGCATCTTTTCTTATCTTTTATCCTAATCCTCTCCCAATGCTCTACCTCTCAGGTCCCCGTGTCCAGGAGGCCATGGAGGAGGACATCTCCCCGCTCCAGCGATACCTCCAGGAGGAACAGTCAGGCCGCCAGGCCACGCCAGACTCCTTCTACATCCCACAGACAGAGCGAAGACTTTCCCGCAGTGTGGAGAGGAGGATGAGCACAGAGCCGGTAAGTTTGTTCACCAGAGGGATCGTAATATGTTTAAATTATAGTACATGGGCTTGTGAATACATGTAATACTATTGTAATTGTACAGATTGACAATTGCCAGTATACAAGATGCAATAAAAGATTATCTCATCTTGCCTAATTGGCTAAAACAGACAAGGGAGCTGGTGCCTCTATAAATAGATAACTTCTGAATAATTTAACTTCATCATGCCTAAACCTGCCTTGGCACTGTCATTTGCTGGTCAATTTTTCCTGGAACATTGGGAAGTGGTTTTGAGGGGGATGGGAGTGGATAGTTGGTTATATGATAGTTAAGCCTTTTTCCCCTTACAAATTAATTTATTCTACCCATTGATAAAAGTACATTGAAACAGCTCACTTTCATAATGTGCCCATCTAATAAGCCTGCTCAGAGCTATTGCATCTATTTTTACTTTGAACTAAATTATGGTTAATCTCTCTATTACCCAACTTCTCTTTAGGCTAAAAGGCCAAAGAAGCTGGTGCTTGTTTGTTTGTTTGTTTGGGGTTTTACAGCTCCATTGACACTATAAGGTCATTTCGGCGCCAATGCCGGTGTCTCTATAAACAACTAACTTCAAAGTACCCAACTTCTCACTTCTATTTCCACCAGGAGTTCAAAGTGTCCAGCTTTGAGCAGCGACTGATGCAGGAGATCGACTACCGTGACGGCAAAGTGCGGCTGCACTCAGAGACCGAGACCGAGTACGACACAGACTTCCCCGAGGAGCAGGTGGCCAGCAAGTCGGCCCAGGCCCCCGAGATTGTCCAGCCCCTCAAAGACTTCCGTCTTATTGAGGGTACTGATGTGACTTTTGTGGCTAAGGTCACCGGCAAGCCAAGGCCAAAGGTGAGTCTTTGATGGCTTTGTAGTGAGATTCTTACTCATGTATATAATTTTTTGTTTCTTTGGAGAAATCTTTGATAAGTATGGGTGAAGCTGATTAACTAGACGTTAGTTGTCGTGAAGGTAAAGAAAAACAAAAATAACAAAACCCCAACATGTCTTTTTTCCTGTTTTCATTGAAGTATGTGCCTGTGAAATATGTCTCCATTATGTCTCTGAAATAATGATGGTTTGCATAGAAGATTTACTTTAAATCATGCTGAAGTGTATACTATAATATCTTCCAATTGCACACTCTAGCTAATTCATTTGATTTCCAACTCTCCTTGTCTCTCAGATTGCCTGGTACAAGGATGGAAAGCGCATCAAGACCTCCAGCCGTTATGAACTTAAATACACCCAGGATGGCTACTGCACGCTGCGTATCCGCTCTGGCCTGGTCTCAGACACCGGTCACTACACCATCTTGGCGGTCAACTCTGTTGGCAAGACCACCTGCTCTGCCCAACTCTTTGTTGATGCCATGGGCAACATTGATGGCACATCATTCGTCTCTCCGGAGACGTTGCACAGAATTATGCGCAGGTACGGCTCTTTGTGTTTGTCTGCTTCTTTATGCATGTCCTCGTAGAATTGTCTTAGGAGTAGGCAACAATGATAGCAGTCCTTATTGCAATGACCAAGACAATACGTGCAATAGCAGGAGAATTAGCAAAAACAGCAGCAACACCAACAACAGCAACAACAATAACAGCAGCAACAATAACAGCAACAACAGGAGCAGTACCAAGAAAACAACAGGATTACTAAAAACAGCAATATAAACAATCAACTTAAAGACACACACAAAAGGGGAAAAAAAAAAGAAAAAAAAAGACACACACAAAAAATACCTTAAATACTGACTCCACATTTTCGTGAAAAAATGACAAATTCAACACAGCTGCTTTATGTTTTTAATGCTTCATGGTAAAGGCTTGCATTTCTAGAGATTTCTAGAGGAGATGATTTTCTGCTTTCTACATGGATAGCAATTAGGAGAGAGAAACAGAATGTTTTGTCCATGCTCATGCATGAAGCTGTCCCTTAGAAGAGCTTGTCATTTTTTATGTGCGCAAACTTTAGATGCTTGTTTTTTGTTTATGAGAATGCTATAAAAAATGCTTTGTTAATAAAAAATTGTAAGAAGTTTTGCATCCGCTGTTTGTTTGAGTAATGTGACTATCGGTGGGAAAGCTATGGAATGTTGTCAGTACACAAAAAGTACTAAATATGGCTTTATTAATACAGGGATGCCGTTTTTTTCTCTTTTCCATTATTTCCGTTACAAGTAGGCCTACAAGGTATTATACATTGAAAGAATAGTTATTCTTCTCAGTATTTTTGGGTTTTTTTTACAGTTATGTCCATAAACTGTCATAATTTGTGTACAATCTGGAGTTCATAAATGTTCCGTTATTTGTAAAAAGAAATTCCAGCGGCATCTCTGTCAACTGAAGCTTTTTGTCTAATGTCCGATGCTGATTCTGTGTTGTTGCTTTTTTCCTATTAGACCACCACCTATCACAGTGGAACACTTTCAGCTTAGCACCGCAAAGTATGCATGTTTGGGCGTGCTTTGTAGTTGTTTTGTGTGAACTACCTCTGTGAACAATATGTTTTATTGTGTTCAGTTTAGCGACAGAGTGCTTTGCATAAAAATTCAACATTGGTTTATCCTTGTGTTTTCCCACTATGTAAGTGAATATATTTTGCTTGTACACATGAGCGATGGTGTAAAATGCAGTGTAATTATTATCAGCTTTGAGCACATTATTTATTTATTCAATCTAACATTTAAACCGGTTCATGCACTTATAAATCTAACTTTGTGCTTTAGAAGCTTGAAAATAACACACTTGTCCCTTGCCAGTCGGGAACATGATTTAAATAAAAAACAAACTATTGATTGGTCTCTTCTTTCTTTTCATCAAGGGTTTAATGGTGGTGGGCAGAGGATTCCAGACACAAATAAGAGTAGTTAATTAAAGAAAAGAATAATGACAAAAGCCTATATTTTATGTTGACTGTTGGCCTACCTTAGAATTTAAGAGCTCACACTTTTGGGGTGAATGGTACTCTGATCAGATCTTCTCCGCCCGATATCTGTAGTGCAAAGTAATAATTAGACACTTCATCTATCGTGCAGAGGATGTGAGTTCATTCCCCAAATTGGACGAACACATGCGTCTCTCTGTTAGGATATTGCGTCCCTCTTGGACCGATTTAACCTTTACAGGCAGTGTCGAGGCAGACCTCCTTTACAATGACCTTAAAGTGCAACAATGTGAGTGAAAGCAAAGAACATCCAAGATCTTCTCTGTGATTCGAAACAAGAGCCTCCTCTTTGTCAATACCGGATAGCGGCCACTCCAAAAGGTCACTTGCACTAGTGTGGATTCCCTTGTGGTGTTTCACGTGTGATATTTTTTTTGGGGGGGGGTTATTTTTTTTTTATATACTTTTGTGTGTTGCATGACAAAACTTAAGATTTGCTTTCAGGGACAGGAGGCATGCATTAATGTAAGAATAATCATGTTTGTCTATTTTTATTTTTGTTTCTGCCAGTGCATTGACATTTCTACTTGCTCCTATTTTAATAATTATATTGCCACCATGAGCCCAACATTATTCTGATATGCTTCTTTTGCAAAAGATACTGCATTTAAAATTTCATGTGGACTCTTCCGGTCTTCCAGATCAAAATTGTTATCTGCATTGTCTGAACAGGGCGCTGCTAAGTCGTAATGATTTGAAAACTGAACAAATATGAATAGGTCATGATATTTTGGCTAAAACAGCCAAAAATGCTGGCGCTTCTATAAACAACCAACTTTAAACTCCATGATATTTATTATCACTGTAAACAAATCATTTTTAGACAATGTCATTTGTCATAACTTTTAAGAATTCACAAATCAAGGTTCAATGCATCATAAAAGATTTTGGAAGATTTAATCTGGTCCATAAATAAGTAAAAGTACTAATCATTTCAGCTCTTGTTAATTTACAAAGAGCATCTTTTGCAAAGCCACTCCAAGCACCTGCATGATGATAGAGTAAAACCTGAAAAGAAAACCTCAACAATGATAGGTCTAATAATTAGGATATTATAATGATAAAAATGATAGCTTGCTTTTATGAAAAATAATAATATGAACAAAAGAAAAGGACCAAAATTACCACAATAATGTTAATAGTAGTCGTAATAATAATATTTATTGCTGTTATAATAATGATATAATAATTATAACAGTAACAATAATAAGGAAATCAAAGATGATAGCAGGCCTTACAATATTTTTTAGAAGGTAATAACACATGAAATAATGTGCCAAGTTATTGCCAAAAAAAACTAGTATTGGTAAAAATAATGTAATAAAATTTACAGTAGGCTATTGCAAAATAGAATGAACAAATCATATCGACAAACCCACAAACCAAAATCTGCGACAACTAAAACCACCCATCTCCTCCACCACCACAGGGACTCGCTGAGAGGCTCCCGCCGCGGCACAGAAGACGAGGGAGGTGTGTACGAGACCATTTCCAAACCAGAGTTCAAGAAAGTTCCAGAAGACCTGCAGGTGCGCGAGGGTAACCCGGTGCGTCTGGACTGCCTGGTCATGGGACGTCCGGCGCCGGAGCTCTTCTGGTACAAGAATGGCGTGCAGGTGCACAGCAATGATAACCACAAGGTGGGTGACATACACCAACACACGTGAATTGTTTGTGTTTTGTTTTCTTGTTTGTTTGGGGAGAGGGGGATGTTGAGTTAGTTGGGATTTTCAAGGTTTGGTTTTACGCTGTTTGTAATGCATTAACTTTTTTTGCCTTTGTTTCCCCCCCCCACCCTCTAGTGCTGATGATAATAATATGCAATAATGATAATGAAAATAATTGTAGTAGTAGTGATAAGATTACCTACTAATAGTAATAATAACTGTTTTCTGTCTCTCTCCATGGCCCAGATTGTGGTAAACGAGAACGGTATCCACTCCCTGCTCATCATGTCCGCATCCCGTGCAGACTCGGGCACTTACACATGCATTGCCAAGAACAGGGGCGGTGAAGACACCTTCACTGTCAGCCTCAACGTTCTCGGTGAGTAATTCTGAATACAGTCAAACCTGCCTAGGACGACCACCCAATAATCGAGAAAAAAGAGGTCGTTTTAGACAGGTGGTCGTCTTAGAGAGGTATAACATATAGAAAAATTGTAATTTGGGAGTCAATGGAAAGTGGTTGTTTGTGCAGGTGGTCATCTTATACAGGTGGTCGTTTGAGCAGGTTCAACTGTAATTTGATTTGAGTGGTGATTTTTTGGAGGGGGGGGGGGGTGAATTGAGGAGGAGTGATAGAGATTATATTGTGAGAGCACATGTAGCCTATTTT